>PVHP010031968.1:0-20318 GCA_004024765.1 Zapus hudsonius | reverse complement strand
TTCTGCCCCCATGCTGAATACAGGAAACAAATATGAAGACAAGCCTGAATGTCTGAGTAAACATCATAACATCTTCACCATAAAAAAAGAATATAAAATGCCCAAAGTCAAACAACACATGCACCAACACTGGCCAAACTGATGTGTCATTTAAGAAAGTAACTCTAACAGTGTTCCTGTAGCAAATCTATGGTAGGTTAATTCCACCTATTTATATTTTAATAGAAATCATAGATAGATTAAATGAAGAAGATTTTTAGAGAAAAGCTTTCTAGATTACCTCTCAGAATAAGAGAGGATACTCTGTCAATATACTTGAGAGAGACGTAATGTTCCATGTAGGTGAAAATTCTGAGTTTAGCAATGACCAGACATATGTAAAACTTTAAACCACTGTTCTTGTTCTTGCTTAGATATCATTGGCAGACACCTTCCATGGTTTGATGGGAACCATTAGATTTCCAGGTGGATGTTCTCTGACAGTGTTCTTTCATAAGAAATGCATTCACCAATCTTATTTTTATCGACACAAAGATTCTTAAATCCCTGGACTCTTCTTTCTTAGCTATGAAGGTTAATCTTGAAAACATAATGGGATTTAGAATCACCATGGAAACACCTCCCCACCAGCAAGTCTTTGTGGGAGTTTCTAGATTAGGTTAATTGAGATGGAAAGATTCATTGTAAATGTAGTTGGCCCCCTCCCATGGGCTGGGGATCCTGGAAGGCATAAAAAGGAGAAACCAAGCTGAGCACTATTTACTCTCTTCTTCTTGATTATGGATTGAATATGACCAGCTGTCTCATGCTTCTGTCACAATGCCTTCTCCACCATGAAGGACTGAATTCCTTCTAACTGTAAGCCAAAATAAATCCTTCCATCCTTAAGTTGCTTTTGGTCAGGTATTTTGTCATGGCAACAAGAAAAGTAGCTAATACACCAGTGAATTGATTCTAAAAGAGCTGTTAAAATTTTCTTAAAGATGAACCTGCCAGCTACGTCAGTTACCTACTCATAACCTTCAACATAACTGGAGGAAATTCTTACTTTAGAACAGTGGTGAAGGAAATTCTTGATCCTGAGCAGGAATACTCAAGGCTCATGATGCTCATGCTTTTCATGAGAAATATGTCCTGGGTCCTGAACTTGTGTTTACAGAGGAATAAGAAAATATAAGCTTAATGGCTACTGCTATTTTTTTAAATTTCTAAGTTTTCAAATTACAATTGTCTATTAACTATAACCCTCTAGCTGTTTCTATCAGCATAGCAAAGAGATGGATGCTATTATCACAAAAACAATTCTAAATAGTCATGGGTATTTCCTAGACATTAGCTCTTTGTCTCCATTTCAATTTTAATATAGTATATTAAACAGTTTCAAGTCTCAAGATTTTAAAGAGAGCCTCAAGTTAACATCACATGGATAATAGAAATATTGCTAACTGCTGTATTCTTTATTTTATAAAACTATGGATAAATATTTGGAAATTGCATTTCATATTAAGCTATTATAATAGCCTCATGGATTTAGTCCCTTGCTCTTATAACTGCCCCTGGTGATTCTTGATAAACAAGTGGCCTTCCTTCAGCTCAGTCCTCCCACTGGGAAAGAGCATCATGACACTGTCTCTTGTATAAGAAAGTCTTTTACCAAATCCCATCTTTTAAATACCAATTCTATTTGATTGAAAAGAGGCAGGAGGTAGCAAGCTTATGGACTTAAGGTTTGAAACGTACCTGGGAATCACATAAAAATTCATTTTGTAGATTCCTTACACACTCCAATAAAGATGCAACAAGAACCTTCCTGCCTGCTCTATCTCCATGCTAATGTTTGGCCATGATCTCTATGAATGCAACAAGTCTTGAAATTCAGAGGATTTTGCTTTCTCCACTGTAACTTGCCTACCACTTTATTTTTTAAAGACAAGGGACATTCCTGGAAGACAAAACGAAGAACATCAAATTCAAAATATATGAAGTCAAGAATATTTGCTTATTTCAGATGGGAGCACTCCAAGTTCATACTCTGAGTCAAATTTATTTTCTCTTGAGTCTAACAATTCAAATTATAACTGGATTAATAATTTTATGTCTCAGTCTGTGACAAATGGAAATCAGAAAATTTCACAGTGACCAATTTTACCTTTAGTCACGACAGTGAAATACCTGAGTCAAATAGCATATAATAAAAGAGCTTAAATTCAAGAATGGGTAGCCCATTCATTTGGGCCTCTGGCCCATCAGGATGTAAGCATATGTCAATGACTATTCACCTTATGAGCCAGAAGGTAGAGACTAAGAGACTTGTTTGTACAATCCTCTTTGAGGATATGCTCCCAATGTCCCTAGACTATACCTTGGAAAGGTCTATCCATAGCACTTCCAAATATCACTCCAGTGTACAACCAGGCTTCTACCACTAGGACGTCTTTTGTTTTTTTAAATATTTTATTTATTCATTTTTAAGGAGAGAGAGAGAGAGAGAGAGAGAGAGAGAGAGAGAGCGCACACCAGGGCCACCACCTTGTGGGTCTAGCTTATGTGGGGGCTGGGGAATTGAACCCGAGGGCTTAGGCACTGGAGGCAAGTGCCTTAACCGCTGAGCCATCTCTCCAGCCCTACCACTAGGACTTCTGAAGGACATTCAGCTATCACCAACTGATAAGGGAAGCAGTAAGTAAAATCTAATGTTTCAAAGTAGAGAATTAATAAATAGCAAATAAAAAGTTATTATTAAATAACTTAATAAGTTATTAATGTATTTAATAACTTATAATACAATTATTTAATAACAAAGACTAACTTATTGTTAAGCATTTATTATTACCAAGCAATAATTTTAAAAGGTTATATTTGAATATCTTGAAAAGTAACACTTATTTACTGAATAAAAATATAGGTGCAACAAGGCAAATTAAACATGAAAATGGAATACTAAGATGGTTCTTCTCAAAGGCAAGGACAACACTAACAGCTCACCCACATGCATTTATAGCTGGTAAAGCCCTATTCCTGGGGTATCCTGTGAGCTAACTGAATTTTATTCTCATAACACTTCAAAAGTCACAAGGATCTTCTGCTTGCTTTATAGATATGCAAAAAAAGACTCGGGGAATATAATAATTTGTCAGAATGCACGTGGCTGACAGGGCAGAGAACATATATGAGCATGGGAGGTACCTGTCTTTAGCTTAATTATTAGCTATTCTCATGGTGATTAACTAAACAAGGCAGTGACTGCACACTGCAGTGTGGTATGTGTGGATGTGTGGGGAGTTGGGCAGAGTGGTAGGTAGGCAGTTGAATGTTTATCTTTATATATATACATATATATATGCATATATATGCTAATGAGAGGGCCACAGAGACCTCATATGCAACTGGAAAAGCACTTGGATCACAAGCATTTATCTGCAGTTTTATGCCAAGAATAAGTACCCCAGAGGGAAAAATGATGAGAGACTTTCTCAAGAAATTTTGAATATATAAATTGAGAACTATTGCAAAATAAAATTAAAAGATTTCCCCCACACAGGAGCCCTTTAGAGCCAAGTAGATACATAACCATTGTGATTGTCAGCCAACAGCAAGCAGACTCCCTGGGAAATAAATTAACCATCCAAAGAACACAGGCTTCTGTTTGTTGAATTAAAAGAACAGTTCTATTAGCTATGTGGCAGAAAGAATTAATAAACATTTGGTTCAGCTCTAACATTCAGTCAGTGGAAAAGCCACACTGCAAAGCCGGCAACATTTCTAACAATGTATTTTTAAACTTTTTTGTTTGGCAAATTAAATGTGAACATTCCAATCATCAGGACAAAATATTTCAGCTCGTTTTCTATTCTCTACAAGGTACAATTAATTAGTGAGTTAAGAATTTTGCTGACAATCTCTGAAATTTCCTGGAACATTTTCTAAGATTGGATGATTTTCAAGGCTCATGGGAGAAAAAAGTCATATGTGGGGAAGCTGCTCTTATTTGAAGAATGAGAAATTCTTTAGGTTTTAAAAAGAAAGAAGACCTAGATTGCTTTAGGTTAACTGGATATTTCTATTTCTATGAAAGTGCTGAAATTCAAACATTTATATATGCTTGTTTCTCTCACTGCCCCATGAGAAAAAAAGTTAACATCTCAAGTGAATGAAGCAAACTTTTTATTTATTATTGTTAATAAGTAGAAACTCTGTGTATAGAAGATTTGTGTTGGTATCCACATTTCCCTCCTTGCTGCCCCTATTCCAGTGAGGACCCTCTTCAATGGGATTACTGGAATGTTCCATGGGACGGAGGGCTAGGAGCTGTGCAAGCAAACAGACTTCTATTTTGGGAGGGGTGGGGAAGGGAGACAATGTCTCTGGATGTTCCTCCCACCATGGCTTTTATAATCTTTCCACCCCTCTTCTGCAAAGTTCCCCGAGCTATGGTGGGTGAGTTTTAAGTCTGCTTTAGTGTTGAGGACTTTGAGAGTCTCTGGATTTCTGCCTTGAACTGTTTTGAGTATCCTCGTAGTCTGTCCCTATTACCCATGCTGTGGAAGCAGCATTCTTGCTCATCTCACCACTTCCTCTGTGATTTCACCAGGGTCCTAGATGATGTGTTAGGGTTGGTCCATCTCCTGCCTGGGAGTCAGCTATCATTTCAGGTCTTGTTGGTAAAATGGAGATGTTCACGGTTCTCGATGCCTTCAGAGCAATACAAACAGATTCTCCAACAGAGAGTGAGATTGGCATAGGTTAATTGGGAAAAACATTATTAATTTGGCCAGATTATACTGAGTGTAGCCTATCTTTAGTTTCATGGTTAGTAAGGGCTTCCCTTTGGAGTCAAACTTTTTTTTAAGGTTTTTAAAGCAACACTTATTCATAATTTGCAACACATTCTTTTTGACTTTAAAGCACCCTCATTGGAAGTTACAGGAACTTGAAGGCCCATCTCATTCTTTTTTTTAAATCTTAAATATATATTTATTGTCCATAATGTGTTACATTATTCAGCGGGCAAACATTGAGTTGTTATCCCCAATTCCCTAATGCCCCCCCTCCCCATCCCCAAGCAGCTGGATATCCTCCTCCGTGTACCATCTGGATCAGTCCTTGTGGCTGGGGACCCTGGATAGCCTAGTACTCAGCCCGGACCTCCTGGATCTGGAGTCAAACTTTTGATCACTCATGGCCTTAAAGAATTATCTAGTGTCATGACTATGAAGTTAAACTCTTGGTTTTCCTGTTGACATGGAGGAAGCACTTCTTGGAATTTTTTTTTCTGCTACTTTCCATGGTTAAAGCACTTTCTCAAATACTGCAAGGAAATCTAAAGATGTTTTCCGAAGGAACATTTGTGCTGTTTCTATCATTCTTACCTTTGTCATACCTGCCTTCAAGTATTCTCAAAACTATCTTGAAATAAAAGAGGAACAAAAGTAAAACAAAAATTACCTTTTGTTAATCTATACATCACATAGGAATAATATTTTTGAAGTTTTATTTTTTATGTGAAGGTGTACTAGCTATTGTGGAATACCTTGAAAAATGCATTTTTTTCTCCAATATATTTCTTGTATTTTTTTTATCCTGGAAGTGCAATCAATAAACAAGCACTCACTATTATTCTTTGAAATATGTAGTCATATTTCATTTTCAAAACCAAACACCTCCTGTGATGAATTGAAGTCATTAGCAAGAGGGTTGTCTGTAAAGAAACTTCAGATCGCTGGGAAATGACAGAGCAGCTGTCAGAAAAGGTGGGAGGGGACACAGGTATTCCATTCCAAACACTTTCTAACTCTGAAATGCAGACATTTCTGAACCTATGAAGCTCTGCTTGATGTCCCACCAAGCTAAACTTTTAAATTGCTTCCAACATTTTTGTGTTTGTATTTCCAGTGATGAGATTAATAATTATTGTATATCAAGAATTTACCTGGTACCCCAGACCAATCATTCCCCACCACTGCCTAGCTAGTAAGGAAACAGACCACATCATCAAAATCACTATCAGGAAAAACACATTTGATATGTATTAGGGTGATATTATTTTATGGAAAAATCTATCTGATCCAATTTTCAGTTTTAATTAGAGCAGTGGCCAGTCAGTACCTTAGAGGGAAGACAGAATAAGAGGCTTTCCTATAAAAAAACAAGGACCACATATAAAAAAATTAACCTAATTAGGCTGTTCACAGTGACTCTACCTGGAAACCTCAAGAAGTCTGATTGTGCAAGTAAGGTCATACAATATGCAGAAGCATTGAACTCTGGTTTCTTCATCAAAATATTTGAGAGTATTGAGAGAAATGGTCTGTCTTTTGGACTTACCTTCTTTTCTCTACTTTCTTGTAAAGTCATTGCCTATGAGTTCACTTGTCTTTTTCCTCAGCGTAATTTTCTTCCAACTCAGGAGATTCACAGGTAGGTTAGCACAGGAATCACCAGTTAACGCTGGTGATGGGCAGATTTCTGGGCCTCTCCTGTAGTTTCTGATTCAGCCCCAGTGCTATGGGTGAGATCTAAGAATCATCATTTCTACCAAGCTTGGAGTGAAGCTACTGGACTTGATATCCCATTGAAAAACACTACCAAGTACTTTCCAACCTACCAAGGGGCCATGAAGACTTCCCAGAGAAGTCATGCCAGTGACTTCTATCATCTGCACCTGAAGCTGGCAATCACTTTTTTTTTTGTTTGTTTTTTTCATTCAGTTTTGGTCGCCATGATCATTTTTCATGTTTCAGGCTTACCAGAGAGGAGGACTTTGCTTTTGGAACGCGGTTTTCCCTTAGCATGTCCTAATCCCCATCTGTGATGGTTTCTCCATATTCTTAGATGACATTTTCTTGTCAGGGCCTCTCTTTTGCCTATGTCTTTCTTCATATACCCCTTTCTCTTCAACTACCTCATCCGTCACCAGACTAAAAGAATTACAATATTGTTGGGTGGTACAAAATTTTAATTCAAATAAAACTTTCAAATGGGTACATAAAGTGCATATGCTACTGTGATAGGAGCATTTCACCTTCTGAAAGCCAATGCTTTAAATTTCTCAAGAAGCAGAATAAAAAAAAAGAAGATAGAAGTCTTGATTTAAGTTAATATATCTTTAGTTCTTTACACGTATTTAGGCTACTTAGTTGTGACTGCTTTTTCATAATAGGGCCAACTCATCCTGGTCCTGCAATTAAAAAATATGCTCAGTTTTCTTCTCAGCTCTTAAGGTGTCCTCTAGACCCATCATTCAAGAGCTCTGTGATTCTCCAAAGGCACAGCAAGTGACAGAAGACTCACTTGTATTTTGGCCATAGAGCACCATCACAGACTCTGAAACACTCCTTCATAAGAGGAGACAGAGTATAAAATAAACCACCATCTCTTGGCTGAGTGTTGGAGGTAAACTTTTCACAGATGCTCTAATTGACCTTTTGGTATTCCAGCTTCTTCCTATGTTCCTAATAATCATATAGCTCTTGGTTTGAACTTATTACTCACCTAAACACTAAGAGCCACCATGTCCCTTACACACTGTGTGATTCTCTGGATCCAGCCTGATATACCCACCTATTGCCAAGTTCTTTGCACTTAAAACTTCTAGATTGTGTGTGTGACATATATGTGTATAAAAGGCAAATGAGATTTATTGAGAAAAGTTGGTAAAACCCCAAAATATCAGAGAAAGTGTGCTTAACATCAGAGTTAGGATAGCATCCAAAGAACAACACCAAAGGGGTGGAAGGGGGTGTGGAGTTTTGCTTTCTGAGTTAGAGCTCAGAAAAGCAGACAGCCTTAGTAGTGAGGATCTCAGAGAAAATGTCTATAATATATTCTTGGCAAAGTATGCCAGAAGAAACTTCTTTTATTCTCCATATTAAAAATAATTAATATCACTCTCTTTGAAAATATTAAGCTGATAGACTGAAAATTCTAAGTGTGCACTAGTAGTAGTTGAAATTACATATGGAGACAAACGTCATGTATGTTGTACAAGTTTAGGAAAATTACTGAGTGTGATAATACCTGCCTATGATCTTAGCCCTTGGGAATTAGAAGATTACAAATATAATTCTAGTTGGGGCTACTGAAAAAGAGTAATCAAAAGAAACCACTTGGGAAAAATTATGTAAGCCTTTTTTATGCAAGTTTATCATCAACAGATACTTTTCTGGTGAGTACAGCACAAACTGGCTTGACCCAAGATGATCCTCCTGCCTCAGCCTCCTAACTCATAGGATAATAGATATGTTATACCCTACTCAGTTCATTATGCATTTTAATCTAAAAGTATTATATTCCAAAGAGATCACAAATGTTAAGTCACTTGAATGTGGTGAATATTAGATTATCAAAATGACAACTAGCTTGCCAATATTGAAATAAGTTCAATGTAAGCTACAGAAGTGAGAACAGCATAACAGAGTCAATAGAATATTAAAAACTGTAAGGAAGAGATCTTCTCATTGGCAAGGAACCTTTTAGCAGGACCTGGGATCTAAAGGAAACTCTTATGGTGACCAAGAATCCAGATTCCAAAGGGAAACCCCCCACTAACCAGGGGTCTACAAAGAGGCTACACCAATTAAAATATCACCAAAGTAACAATGTGTGTCTCATTTAACCTATACTGATCTCACTCTGGTGGAGATTCTGTTTGTACTTTTCAGGAGGCAGTGAAACCATGGACAACCCAATCCCACCAACAGGACCTGAGGTGATGGGCTGACACCCAGGCAGGAAATGAACCACTCATAAATCATTATCTAAGACCCAAACAAAACCTATGAGGAAGTGATGAGATGATCAAGAGTGCTACTTACATAGGAAGTCAGATAACCTATAAAAGGGAAATAGAGACAGACACTGAAGATATCAAACATAGCCCAAAGCAGAAATCCAGAGACTCTTAAGATCCTAACAGTAAAGCAGACTTAAAATTCACCCACCATGACTCACAGAAGTGGAAAGATTGTAAGATCCATGGCGGGAGAAAATATCCACTGTCTCCCTGAGCAACAATACACAAAGAAAAAAGAATTTGACACTGCTTGTACAATTCATAACCCTGAACCAGTCCAGCAATCCCACTGAGGAGGGCCTTCATCAGGGTGAGGACAGGGAGGAGAGAAACAGGGGTTACCATAAAGACTTGTTTATACAATGTATCTATTTTATAACAATATATTATTGTATTTACAACAAAAAAGTTTTTAAAAACTGTAAGAATTATTCATTAAAGGAACCAGCTGATACCAAAGATTTGGAGTGGTAATTACCATGAAGATGGTTATAGAAGCTAATGCCCTATTTAATGTGGCTCATCTGCCACTAACAAGCTGTGTAAAGTCATCTGACATATCTCAACAGCATCAAGTCAACAATTCAATAATAAGTCTTCTTGCATGTGATAATGACTCTCCTAAAGTCCTGTACTAGAAAAAGCTTGGTTAAAGCAAATCAGATCTTGCAATTGCCCAGTTTACCACACTTTGCAAGGGCTTCACTTCCCTTTATATAAAAGCCATGATTCTTCATTTGGCCTGCAAAGCATTTCATGAGGGGCAACCTATTCTATTCTAGCCTATCTCTTCCCATGAGTACCCCCCATAAACTTTGTCTCTTAACTTGCATATGTATTTCTAACCAAAAATTTGTAATAAAAGTTCTAGACCAAATCCTGGTTCTTCACTCTACTTATGTTTTAGAAATTTACAGATATATGCTAAGGAGCACATTCTTATATTTAAAAATGTGGATAATAGTGTGGTGGTTTGGTTGGAGAATATCTCTGTAGCCTTGAGTTTTTATTATTTAGCTTTATATTTAACCCCTAAAAGGTGGACCTCTGAGAGGTAGAGACTTACGGGAGGAGGAGTGTCATGGGGTTCAGGCCTTGAGCTTTACTAGTCTAGATCCCTTTGAATCTGTAAGCCAAATAAGCCCTTTCCTGCCAAAAATTGCATCTGTCAAGTCTTGTTTCAGCAACAAGAAGGTAACTGCTACTAAATAGTGAGGCTATTGCTGCCATGAACCTGATTCGTTTATGATTTTTTTAGTCATTAGAACTTTTTTACAGGAGAAACATGGAAGGATTTTGACCTTTGGACTGGAGAAATAAAGCTTAATGGGCCATTGTAATGAAAGTTTGAAATATTGAAATGTAGAAGAAATGGTGGACCATGAAGGCTTGGCTTATGATGGTTCAGAGGGGAAAGAGGAATTTTCTGGGAACTGGGCTAAATGCTGTATTCTGTCTCTATTTTGAGACCTTGAGCAAAGTTGAGTTTAGAAGTAATGGACTGGTGTGTTTCGCAGCAAAAAATACAAAATAGAATAATATGAAAACTATTAAATATGGCACAGAATGAAGTATGGACTGGTTTTAGGCCACTTCAGGTGAAATTGTTTAAGAGTGCACTACCATTGATGATGAACTAGCTTCTCAGCATTGAGTGATAATAGAGGTGCAAATTCTTTTGAAAAGAAGGGGCCAGAATGAAGAATGCTTAAGGAGCTTTCTGTCCTCAAATTCACACTCACCTCCTACTGGTTTAGCAAATTTGGCTTTAGAAATATGACAAATGCCAAAAATAGATGGTCATTAAAGTGCACACAGTTCTGGAGATGGTCTCTAGAAAATGTGAAGCATGATCTAGTACCTGCATATGGGCCATGGGAAGGCCCAACATGGAGCTGTGAAGATGAACTGAGGGTTTCAGTGGAAACCCCTGGATGTTGCAGATAGCAGGACAATGAGACAGATGTCAGGAAAACTGCTGGTTTGGGAAGTAAGCACCATAACAGTATGGATGGATTTTCCCAACCTTGTGGGGCCCAAAGGATTTCATCATGGGTCTAGGTGCTGTACATGGAGCTGCAGTATTTTTCGCTTGCCCTGCTTTATTGCATTTGTCTAGTCTTTCGTTACTGTGTCCACATTCCTCATCTTTAAACTGGAAACATTTGCTCTGTGCCATCATGTTTGAGAAGTATATAACTTATGTTTTGATTTTCTAAGTCTCACAGTTAAGATACTGTCTTGAGTTTCATTTAAGACTTTGAACTGTCAAACAATGGTGGAAATGGTAAAGATTATGGAGATTTTTAAAAGTTGGACTAAATACATTTTGCATCCTGGGATGGTCATGACTATGTGGGAGTCATAATGTTCTCATAGCCTCAAGCTCCAGTGATTAAACCCAACACTTAATCTACACATGGTGGAACCTTTAGGAGGCAGAGCCTTACTGATGGAAGTATGTCTCTGGGGGTAGACCTGGAGGTTTATAAGTCTAGCTCCTCTTTACAGAGCTTCTATTCTTACTGATTGACCACAGCTGATGTGACCAGATGTGATGCTCTGGCTGTCAGCTCTGTTATGCTTCCCTTGCCATGATGAAACTTCCCCTCACACCTGTAAACTGAAATACTCCTTTTCCTTTCATAAGCTACTTTTGATAAGGAGTTTTGTCTCAACAACAAGAAGGTAATGCTACAGTTATGATGATATAACTGCAGTGGAAATTTTTTGAAAGAATTAAAAATAATACAGAAAAAAGGCTCAAAAATTAAGTGTTTAATAAATATCACCTGTATACCCAGGTCTGTTGAGCATCTGGTTTGTTTATGATTGGAGCACTCCAGAAAGGTGAGGAGCATAGGGAGTTTGGGACCTGTGGTTTTGGTGCTTCAGTATTTGGGGCTGTGTACCCCAGGGTGGTGAGGGGCTCAGTTCATTTGGAGCCTGTGTATTTTGGGTGCCAGAATGTTTGAGGCCTTGCAATCCAGGTGGGTGAGGAGCACAGTGTGCTTGGAGCCTGTCTTCCCACCATGTGTAGACCACCTCCAGTCAGTTCTCCTATCAGCCACCAGCCCAGAGCAGCTCACAAACCTCTAACCTCTACAGCCTGCAATCTGTATAATACAATAGCATCCCACACCAACAGGGCACAAACCTAAAACAGAACACTCACTGAAGACCCTAAAACGACGACTATTTGTTTTCTCCTTAAGAAGATATGTCTTTTACACAAAGATGGATAGACTCCAATGCAAAAACAACACAAAATAACAAGATGAGGAATCGCCACCAAGATTTTCTGGTCCCACAATGGATGTCACCAATGAAAATAAAGAAGGGACAAAAGAAATACAATCCTATAATGTAAGCACGATAAGCTTACCTGCAAGCACGGTAGGAATTAAATCCAACCTCACAGTTATAACTTTAAATATTTATAGGCTTAAATCACCCATCAAAAGACACAGTTAGCATGGCGAGTCGGAAAAATGGACGCTTCCATTGCTGCTTTCAAAAAACCCACCTCACCACTAAAGATTGATAACTCCTTAAGGTGAAAGGATGGAAAATGATTTTCCAAGCAAATGAAAATAAGAAACAAGTGGGTGTGGCATATTCATATCTGAAAAATAGCTTTCAAGTAAAAAGAAATTAAAAAGAACAAAGAAGGCTATTTTATTCTCAACAAGGGAATGATCCAACAAGAAGATATCCCAATAATAAATATATATGTGCCAAACACAGGTACACCACATTTTATAAAGCAAAACCTACTAAAAAAATCAGGAATAAACCCCAATACAATTATAGTAGGGGACTTTAATATCCCATTATCTTCAATATGTCAACTGACTAGAAAATTCACAGAGAAACAATAGCATAGATCAAGTAGACCTAACAGACATCTACAGAACATTCCGTCCCAATTCTACAGAACACACATTCTTCTCAGCAACCCACGGAACCTTCTGAAAAATAGATCACATATTAGGGCATGTATACAGGAAAATAGACACAACTTCCTGAATCATATTGGACCACAATGTGTTAAAGCTGGAAATTAACAGGAAAAACAATAGAAATTACACCAGCTCCTGGAGACTGAATAATGTACTATTGAACACTGAATGGACAATGGAAGAAACCATAAAGAGAATTACAAAATTTCTTGAACTGAAAAATATCAAAAATACAACATACCAAAATTTATGGGATATGATGAAGACAGTCTTAATAGGGGAAAATTTATTGCACTAAATGCCTTCATAACAAAAACAGAGAGATCTTACATTAATAATCTGACTATCCACCTATAAACATTACAAAGACAAAAACAAAAAGAAATAATTAAGATCCAAGCAAAAAAAACTAAAGCATTGGAAACTAAGAAAGCAACTAAAGAAATTGACAAAACAAAGAGCTGGTTCTTTGTAAAAGCATAAATTAACAAGATTGATAAACTCCTAGCCAATTGATTAAATGAAAAAAATTAAAAAATAAAGAAAGAAACCAGAAGTCACAAATTAACAAAATTACAAATAAAAAGAGAGAGGTCACAACAGACATCAATGAAATTGGAAGAATGATCAGGGCATACTTCCAAAATCTCTACTCCACAAAGTTCAATAAACTGGAAAAAAAAATGGATGAATATACCACCTACCCAAACTAAATAAATCCAGAGCAGATAAATATCCTAAACAAAACAATTACATCCATCCAGTTTCATAATGTAATTAAAAACCTCTGGTCATGGTTTGATCCAGGTGTCCCCCACAAACAAATGAATGTGTTCTGATAGATCAATCCTCAGCTGATGGCAGTTTGGGTTTTACAACCTCGATGAAGCTGTGTTGTTGGGGGTGGCCTTATGGGGGTTATAAACCAGCTTCCCCTTGCCAGTATTTGGCACACCTTCCTGCTGCTGTTTGCAGTGCTGTGGCAGAGGTGATGTCCAGTCCTCTGCTCATGCCATCGTTTTCCCTGCCAGGATGGAGTCTCCCCTCGAGTCCGTAAGCCAAATAAACCCATTCCTCTACAAGCCACTTTTCTTTGGGTTCTTTCTGTGCAGCAACTAGAATGATGACCCCAACAGTTTTGGTACCAGGATGTGGGGTCATCTGTTACTGCTAGAACCCTCATCTTGTGGCTTTGGTCTTCTGGAAGTGATCTGCAGGAGGAATATGGACGGATTGGAAACCTCTTCCTATGAGGTGCCTTGCAGTGCTGTAAGTACAGAGTGATGGGCCATTCTGGTCAGAGTTAAAAGACCTGAATGTAATGAGAACTATGGACTGTGAGGTTTGGCTTACGAGGGTGAGAAAGAACTTGGTCAGGACTGTGCCAGAAGCAGTTTGTGTGAGAGGCTTGCTGTGTTCTGCCTGCCTGTGTCCTGGAAATCTGTGCAGGGTTGTTTTACGTAAAGATGGACTGGTGTGAGCAGATGGAGATGGCACAGAAAGAAGATCTTTGGGTTGAAACTGCTGCCCGTTCACCTGCAATTGTTTGAGAGATGAAAACCATTGAGATTGGGCCAGCTAGTCTGCATTGGAACAACAGGAAGAATGTGAACTTTTGAAGTAAGGGGCCTGAATGCTTTGATCCCCCCTGGATTAACAAGTTGGTAGTCCACCTGGTTCTGTGGAGTATGGCAAATGCAAGAATAGAGGGTCATTGGATTTGCAACACAGTTTTGATTTTGAAAAATGGCCATCGGCGTGTGAAGCAGGTGTGCAAGGTTGCCTGCATGGAGCTCAATGGAGCCATGAGGATGAACTGTGGGTTGCAATGGAGACCCAGTGAATTCCAGAACTATTGATGGGTGCCAAGGCGAGCTGCCAGCACCGGATGATGTTTTCCTGGACTGTGAGTAGCTGAGCTGGAGGGGCAGAATTGAATCTCCAAGAGACTTATGTTATTGGTTAGAATCATTGAGCTTGGAGTTAGAGATTGATGGTGTCCTGTTTGTTTTAAATCTTGTATTGGTCAATCTGTTTTTGCTGTGCCTCATGTTTTGCATTGTGAATGTTCTGTGCCATTATGGGTTTATTTTTGATATTATGGCTCAGTTGAAAGCTGCGGGGACTTAAGAGTTGAGCTGAACATATTGTGTTTATATCTTGTATGATTATTAGTTTGTGGGGGCCAGGGGCGGACTGTCATGGTTTGATCCAGGTGTCCCCCACAAACCAATGAATGTGTTCTGATAGATCGATCCTCAGCTGATGGCAGTTTGGGTTTTACAACCTCGATGAAGCTGTGTTGTTGGGGGTGGGCTTATGGGGGTTATAAACCAGCTCCTCCTTGCCAGTATTTGGCACACCTTCCTGCTGCTGTTTGCAGTGCTGTGGCAGAGGTGATGACCACCCCTCTGCTCATGCCATCGTTTACCCTGCCAGGATGGAGTCTCCCCTCGAGTCCGTAAGCCAAATAAACCAATTCCTCCACAAGCCGCTTTGTTTAGGTTCTTTCTGCGCAGCAACTAGAATGATGACTACAACACCTCCCCAAAGAAAAACTCTAGGACCTGATGTATTTTCAGTTCTACCAAACCTTGATTGAAGAACTGAAACCACTTTTTCTCAAGCTTTTGCACATAATCGAGGGCCAGGGAATGCTCCGCAACTCCTTCTATGAAGCATCATGCTAATACCAAAACTGGACAGAGATTCAAGAAAAGAAACTATAGACCCATCAATATCCTTGATGAGCTTAGATGCGAAAAAAAAACCTGAATAAAAGTTCCATAAACCAAGTTCAATGTATTATAAAAAGCATTATCCACTTTGATCAAGTAGGCTTTATCACAGAGATGCAGGGTTGTTTCAGCATACAGAAACTGAATAACGTCATACACCACATAAACAATCTTAGACTCAAAAACCATATAATAATTTCAATTGATGCACAGAAGATCTTTGACAAAATATATCATCACTTCATGATCAAAACACTGGAGAGACTTAGGCATGGAGGGATTATATCTCAACATAACAAATGTTTTACACAAAACACTGAAGCCCAGATCATACTTAATGGTAAAAGATTCAAGGAGTTCCCATTAAGGAATCAATATGGAGACTCCTGAAAAAGATGAAAATAGAGCTACTAACTGTCCCAGCTATTCTTGTACTGGGCATCTACACCAAAGAGTCTGTCATGGTTTGATCCAGGTGTCCCCCACAAACAAATGAATGTGTTCTGATAGATCAATCCTCAGCTGATGGCAGTTTGGGTTTACAACCTCAATGAAGCTGTGTTGTTGGGGGCGGGCTTATGGGGGTTATATGCCAGCTTCCCCTTTCCAGTATTTGGCACACCTTCTTGACACTGTTTCCAGTGCTGTGGCAGAGGTGACGTACAGCCCTCTGCTCATGCCATCATTTTCCCTGCCAGGATGGAGTCTCCCCTCGAGTCCATAAGCTTAATAAACCCATTCCTCCACAAGCCGCTTTTGTTTGGGTTCTTTCTGCGCAGCAACTAAGAAGATGACCGAAACAGACTCCTCATTTCATTGTATAGGTATTTGCTCAATCATGTTCATAGCTGCTCAATTCACAAATATCTAAGAACTGGAATCAACCCAGATGCCCATCATTTGACAAATGGATAATGAATATGTGGTGCATATACACAATGAGACTCTACTTAACAGTAAGGAAAAATGATAGAATGAAATTTGTAGGAGAATGGACACACTTGGAACAGATCATACTAAGCACAGAAAGGCAAATGCTAGACATTCTCCTTCATCTGTGGTTCCTAAACTGTAATAATTGGAGTTCTAGGCATATCTGGCAATCAATTGGAGGAATAGATATGAAGGACAGAAGGGTTTAGGGGGAGGGGAATGGGAAGGAGGGAGGAAATATACACAAAAACAAATCTAAAACTGAATGTTACCATAGAAACCTTCTTCCTGGATAGCAGACTATAGATATAACCCTCAGTGTGAACAGGGAGGGATAATCTGGCAAGAAGGACCCTGAAGAAGGTGGGATGAAGCCTAACCCTAAAATATTTGGCTTTGGCTTATAACTCCCAATACCAGAAATTGGTTACAACACACCTTGAGCTGTTGATCAGAGAGACTTATGAGGTCCCCAAAACAAGACAGGCTTCTGTCAAAGCACTTGACTACATGTTGCAGCCAGCTTTCTCATGGCTGTACAGAAAGAACCCAAGCAAAAGCAGCTTGTGGAGGAATGGGTTTATTTGGCTTATGGACTAGAGGGGAGACTCCATCCTGGCAGGGAAAACGATGGCATGAGCAGAGGGGTGGACATCACCTCCGCCACAGCACTGGAAACAGCAGCAGGAAGGTGTTCCAAACACTGGCAAGGGGAAGCTGGCTTAGAACCCCCATAAGCCCGCCCCCAACAACACAGCTCTAGAGAGGTTCTAATTCCAAAACTGCCATCACCTGAGGATGGATCGCTGAGAACACATTCATTTGTTTGTGGGGGACACTTAGATCAAACTATGACACTACCCATCTGAGGTAAAAGATAAAACACCTCATGCTGCTGACAGAGAATACCCAGAGACACAGCTGGATCTAGAAGGAAGCCAGTTTCCAGGTGGTTAGCCTGTATAGTGCTGCATAGTGCTACATGTGCTGCTGGGGAAAATGGGGAAAGAATTTTAATAAGTCAAGGGAGAAAAGTAATGACAAAATACTCTCAAGAGGCTACCATGAACTAATAAATCATTAAATAAGCAAATGATATTTTGAAGTTTCACATTATATTTACTTTATTAGCATATTATAGTATATAGTAGCTGCAATAAGTAATTTTATCAACTCACCTTTAGAGGCTTAAACCTAAATCCTTATGATCCAAATACTTAAATTTATGAAACCCCCAGAGTGTCATTTTTGTTTGTGCTCCAACCCCTAGCTATAGTTTCAACTTCTAGATGTATCTCAGGAGCACTGGATTCCCTTCAAAGAGGAACCCAAAGGTTAAACCCAAGGAATGGAAAAGCTTTTGAAAGCAGTATTGGAAAGTATCTGCTCCTCTACTATTGCTTACATTGAAAAATTAGGCCAAAAAAGTGTCGATGTGTTTTACAAGTGTGTGATATGACTAGTGCATTTAAGAGTAAAAGACATCAGTAGCAGCAGTAGCACCATTGCCTGGAAAACCACAGGAAGAGACGGGAGAAAATCAGCAGCTGGTGAACAGAATGTGTCTGTACATGGCATGAGACAGGAGATGTCTGATAGATGGCATAAAAACAGCATCTGAATCTCATCTTTTTATCTTTTCCATGCCAGCAGATAAACCAAATCATCAATACCGAGATGATTATGCACACCACCACTGTGTTGGTAGCTGAAATGAGATCAATTTAGCTCCCACAGCCAGACTAGAAGAGTTTCTGTTTTACTATCAAAGGTCAATAATATTAAATATTAGAAACTGTGTTGTGATCATGAACTCACTTATTCATCCTATAAACATGTATTGAGCATCTATTAGTCACTGGGCATTGTACTTATCAAGGAGACACAAAATTGAGTAACATATAATCCTGTCTCCTGGTAAATTGTTCACATGGAGAATACTCATAGGAAGACATGTAAAGTACATACCCTGCAAATTATATTGAAGAAATACAAGAGAGAGCTGGGCACAATACAGAGGCTGACATTAATAGTTGTTTAGTGTTGGGTTTTCAGGAAGTGAGGTTTTATGTCTTCATAGAGGTGTGATTCTTCAATTGTGAGTCATAGAGTGGATATAACAGCACATATACAGCAGAATGAGAAATACTTCCAACAGCCATCCACATTTAAGTTCTAAGGTTTCTGAGTTGAGTTCTCAAACTATTTTCAAATAGTATAATGCCTTCTTTTTTCTACTCTAAAATCTAAGAATAAAAGCTACAAATTTACAATACATATCCTTAGGAGTAGATGTCTGAAACCTTTCTCAAATTTATTAAATGTAGAGTTTTGCATCCACTTAGACCCTGATTGGACTTACCAAACACAGCAAAGCTTTTCTTCTCCCTCCTTTTACCACTGTCCCCAGCTCTAACTGCCAAGAAAGTCTAGAAACTTCCAAACTTTGTTCACAAATGACATTCTACACCGAAGACAACACTGCTCATTGATTGATTATTGGATTCTAACAGGGAAACTGTGATCTTTTCATGCCAAAAAAATAAGAAAATGTTCAAAGAATACTGGGAAATGACTGAAAATAATACAGGAGTCAATAGGAAATAGCTCTTTGGGCAAGTATATTAAGAATTCAACAGAGAGTAACTCTTTGAGGGAATCATAAAGCCAGACTGAAAATACCATGGTAAATACAAATACCACAGAAAATTTGCATTGTGTCAAGATAGCTAATCTGTTACAAGCTACACTTTCCAGAATTCCAGTCCCCATACAGTTCTGAGCTAGCATGAAACAAAAGTGATATTCTGAACAGTACTTGGATGACAGAAACGGATGGACATCAGTAAGCCTTTATGTTCAGAAAGACACTGCAATAACAAGATGCTGTTTTAACCTGGCCAAATTGTAGATTCATCTTATCAGGTGGACAGAACACAGGTCTGCCAGTCAGGGAAGGAAAGGAAGAAGGTCCTAATAGCTCTCTCAAGATATTTTCTTATTAATAAATGAGCATAACCCTTATTAATTAAATGTACATTCAATAAGCCTAGCCGGAACTTAGTTTCCAATTAATGATTTATTGGCAACAAAGCAATCATACCTCTTATACCAGATAATGTTATAATGTCAATCTCCTGATTCCACTTAGAACTTTCCACCTCTTTTACTGGATGATGCTATTCAACATTGTATAATCTATATGTCCTAAAACAATAAAAGATGAATCACATCTAAATTAAGGGATATTTTACAAGCCACCGGCTTGTACTCTTCACAAATGTTGGCCGGGCCTGGGGAGATGGCTGAGCAGATAAAAGCACTTGTTCCACAAGCATGAAGACCTGACTTCAATCTCCACCATATAAAAAGCTGGGTATGGCTTCCCATGCTTTAATCCCAGCGATGAAGAATGCAGAAACAGGAAGCTAGCTGGGGCTTGCTGGTAGGCTGGTGTAACAGAAAAACTGTGAGCTCCAGGTTTAGTGAGAGGCATTGTCTTAAAGGAATAAGGCGGAAGGGCTATACAGGAATCCTCCTCTGGCCTCTGTACATCACACGCATGTGTACACACCACATGTGTACACACAATCACATGCATACTACACATGCTGCACACAAAATCATAATTTTTAAGCCAGTAGCATAACTTTATTGGCACTATAAAGCATTATCTACTATATACAATGGGATGTAATATGTGTGTATTGATTATTTATTATGACCTTACTGATATTCTCATTGAGTTGAAATATTATATCCCTCCTCCCATTCCAATGAGAGACCTCTTCAGTGGGGTTATTGGTATTCACTGTGAGGTCATGAATGCACCAATCAATCTAATTCATTGACAATGTCCACACATATACACAACATTACCTGATCATAATCCCC
>PVHP010031967.1:0-20746 GCA_004024765.1 Zapus hudsonius | reverse complement strand
AAAGAAAGAAAGAAAGAAAGAAAGAAAGAAAGAAAGAAAGAAAGAAAGAAAGAAAGAAAGAAAGAAAGAAAGAAAGAAAGAAAGAAAGAAAGAAAGAAAGAAAGAAAGAAAGAAAGAAAGCCCAAACTAGAAATAAAAGAAACCCTTCAGCTGACAAGGGCCATCTACAAAAACCCATAGCTCACAACAGTGATAAGTACTGAATGTTTTTCTTCAAGGTTACTATATTCAATTTTGCCACTTCCTATTCAACAGTGTGTAAGAAAAAAAGGGGGTAAGAGGGAAGGGAAAAGATGCAGAAGAATTAGCTCAGTAAGTAGGCAAACACAAGCATAGCAGTATCAGGAAGGAAGCAGTCACAGACAACATGATTTATGGAGTATCTAGGTGCTTAGTATGCTTGAGGTCCTGGTTTCAAATCCCAGTAACATTAAAGTAATGAATGAAGAAAGCATTTGCACTTATAATACCAATGAATATCAAATATTTAGGAATAAATTTCACAAAAGCACAAATTGTATACTTAAAACATTAAATCTTTAAAAAAAAAAAAAAAAAAAACTAAAGACCTGGGCTGGTGAAATGGCTCAGCGGTAAGGCACTTGCCTCCAGTGCCTAAGGACCCAGGACCCACATAAGCCAGACCCACAAGGTGGTGGCCCTGGTGTGCGTTCTCTCTCTCTCTCTCTCTCTCTCTCTCTCTCTCTCTCTCGCTCGCTCGCTCGCTCGCTCGCTCGCTCGCTCTCTGCTTTAAAAAATGAATAAATAAAATATTTTTTTTAAAAATTGAACCAGCCGGGTGTGGTGGCGCACACCTTTAATCCCAGCACTCGGGAGGCAGAGGTAGGAGGATCGCCTTGAGTTCAAGGCCACCCTGAGACTACATAGTGAATTCCAGGTCAGCCTGGGCCAGAGTGAGACCCTACGTCAAAAAACCAAAAAAAAAGAAAAAAAAAATTGAACCAAAAAAAAAACTACTCGAGCCGGAAGTGGTGGCGCATGCCTTTAATCCCAGCACTCCGGAAGCAGAAGTAGAAGGATCGCGGTAAATTTGAGGCCAGCCTGAGACTACAGGGTGAATTCCAGGTCGGCCTGGGCTAGAGCGAAACCCTACCTCGGAGGAAAAAAAAATTTTGAGCAGGGCATGATGCACATGCCTTTAATCCCAGCATTCTGGGGACAGAGGTAGGAATATCACTGTGAGTTCAAAGCCAGTCTGAGGCTACATAGTGAATTCCAGGTCAGCCTGGGCTAAAGCAAGACCCTATCCAAAAAAGAGAGAGAGACCAACATTCAGCCCAGTTGAGACTGGGGCAAAAGGCAAGATAGCACTAAACAAATACAGAAAAGCCAGGGTTGCTGGCTTTTTCCCAGCACTCAGGAGGCAGAGGTAGAAGGATCACTGTTGAGTTGGAGGCCAGACTGGGCTAGAGTGAATTACAGGTCAGCTAGGGCTCTATCTCAAAACCACAGAACCGCAGAACCAAGGTTTGTGCTTTAATTCCAGAGCCATTTGGTAACCAGCAACAGTTTCTAACAGTGACTGACAAACTTGAGCTGCAGCTTCAAAATGGCTAACCTGCAGTAGTATAGAAAATACTTTTATGTATTTATGTATATGTTTTATGTCCCTTTATATTTTCTGTTTGCCTGAGAAAGTCTTAAGTAACTCTTTATGTAGCCAAGAATGAATGTTGTAGTAGTCAACCACATGCTGTTGGGGTGAACTTCCAAACCAGGCAGTTATGGAAAGAAGTTTCATAATGGCAAAAGCGGCTGACCCCCTTTCACAGGTCCAAGCAGAGAGAAGAGAAGCCATCACCACAAACACACCCAGCAAACAGGCAGGAGAGGAGAGAGAGTGCCTTCCCCTTTATATAGCCTTGGGGGGGGGGGGTGTCTTATAACCCTTTCCCAGACTTTTTGACTTCCTGAGTCTCTGGAATTTCCTTCCTGCACAACCCTTCCAGGAAGGGATGTTTGTTTCTAGCTAACGTAACTTCCTGAATCCCCTCCCCTCCTTTCTCTCTTCCATTCCAAGGAAATCTGCTACACAACACTCAAGATTACTGTGGATTGCTAACAGGTCAAGTTGACAACAAAACTTAACCATCACGAGTCCACCCTTGTTAACTTGGCCTAAAAGTATATTTACTTAATTTCCAAATGAAGACAGTAACAAGATCATAATTCCACCCAACATGATTTAACTATCCCACATACAACTGGAAATGTATAACCTCCCTCCCCAACACAAGGAAAGGTGTCTTAACTGTGAAATCAAAACAAGTTACAGGCTTTTAACAAATAATGGCACAGAGTACACAATTCCAACTGCTATCAGGCATAACAAGGAGAGACTGAACCAATGCAAACTCAAAAACCATAAGGCAAACATCAAGCATCTGTAGTTCAAGTCCAATATCACAGTGTCTGACAGTATCCAGATTTTCCAATCCCACCCCTCCAACTTGGCTGGGAAAAACCCAAGCCAAGAGCACTCCCTGGTAGCCCACTGCACAGTCCTGGTATATCCAAACATCTTCAGATCTCCATTGCAAACCACAGACCATCTTCCAATGGTTTCACTGGCCCATCAGGAAATTCACACCCTGTTCCGTATATCACAACTCAATAGTGGCTCCTGGAACCATGCGTTTCATGCCTCACACTTCTTAGGGATTCACAAAAAGAATATATATTTCTCGCCGGGTGTGGTGGCGCACGCCTTTAATCCCAGCACTCGGGAGGCAGAGGTAGGAGGATTGCTGTGAGTTCAAGGCCACCCTGAGACTACATAGTGAATTCCAGGTCAGCCTAGGCTAGAGCAAGACCCTACCTCGAAAAAAAAAAAAAAAAACAAAAAAAAAAAAAAAGAATATATATTTCTCTGACACCCTTTGCGTGTAGCCAACTAACAGAAAGTGAAGTAATGCTTAAAATACAGTTAATATCAGTGCATATGTAGGCACCAGGTAGCACCATATCCTTCTAATTGTTCTAATGTTTTAGGACACATCAGAGCAGAAGAAAGCAGAGACCAAAGTCAATAAAATACAAGTGTCCTAATTATAAAGACGGTTAGTATCACTGCAGCACACTGCTCGATAAATGCTCAGACTGAACTCCACCAGCAAGAGCAGCAGACAAATAAACTGGCTAGCCTTATTTGCTGTTATACAAAATCCAATCAATCACTGCGTGCAGAAAATATCTTGTAAGGGTCAAAGTATAAAATTCCTCAACCAGGTTTCACTGTTTTTTTGGTTTTTTTTTGTTTTTTTTTTTTGGTTTTTCGAGGTAGGGTCTCACTCTAGCCCAGGCTGACCTGGAATTCACTATGTAGTCTCAGGGTGGACTTGAACTCATGGCAATCCTCCTACCTCTGCCTCCCGAATGCTGGGATTAAAGGTGTGCGCCACCATGCCCAGCTAGATTCACTCTGTTTTTGAGCATTCCTCTTAAATAGGAAGACAGCTGAGTCACTGTCACATAACACACAACAGCCAGAAATGCAAAACACGGGTCCCTGGTTCCACGAATAGGAAAGCTTCTGCTTTCTGCTTTTAGCTAACACACATACACATACACACCCTATGCAAAGCATGTTTAAATAAGACATCTTAAATAGGGAATTTTAAATTTTTATTTTTTTAAAATATTTTATTTCTTTATCTGAGAGCGAGAGCGAGAGCGAGAGCGAGAGCGAGAGAGAGAGAGAGAGAGAGAGAGAGAGAGAAAGAATGGGCACAACAGGGCCTCCAGCCACTGCAAATGAACTACAGACACATGCGCCCTCCTGTGCATCTGGCTTTACATGGGCATTGGGGAATCGAACTCAGGTCCTTCTGCATTGCAGGCAAACACCTTAACTGCTAAGCCATCTCTTCGGCCCTAAATTTTTATTTATTATTAATAAGTAGATTAGGAAATTTGAGAAAGCGATGCTTCAGTCTGGATTCTCAGTTCAGCTCCTCTGTCAAACTCCTGTATAATGCAGTATTACCTTGAAAAGTATTAACATTTGGACATCTGATAGATACTAAAACCACATCCTATTTGGTATATGTGTGCTGTTTTGTTAGAGCACACATTTCATCTGCAGTTCCTCTGCAGACACAGGATGGGCATGCCAATTCTGCAGGCATAATACCACACTCACTGAAATGCCAGGCACGGTGGTACAGGCCTGTAATCTCAGCACTTCAGAGGCTGAAGCAAGAGGACTACAAATTCCAGGCCAAGATGGGCTACATAGCAAGAATCTGTCCTCCAAAAAATCGAACAAAAACCAACAAAAAACCAAAAACTATAAACTCAACACTATGCTTCATTTTCATACCAGGGAGTTCATCACTGAACAGAGCTGGAAACAAGCAACATTTGTGTCCAACAATCAAAGCACTACCTTGAAAATTACCCTTCAAAAAACCAAAAATCTTAGTGTGTTGGCCCACACCTTTAATCCCAGCACCCCAGAGGCAGAGATAGGAGGATCTCTGAGTTCGAAGCCAGCCTGGAATTACAGAGTGAGTTCCAGGCCAGCCTAGGCTATGGTGAGATCCTACTTCAAAACAAACAGGGCGTAGTTGCCCATGCCTTCAATCTCAGCTCTTAGAAGGCAGAGGTAGGAGGATCACCGTAAGTTTGAGGGCAGCCTGAACTAAGAGTGAGACCCTACCTCAAAAAACAAAACAAAAAGCATAAATTTTAAAAGGGGGGGGAGATGCACTTGGCTGCAAAGACTAAAGACTCGGAGTTCAAGTCCCCAGTACCCACATAGAGGCGGATGCACAAGGTGACACATGCATCTGGAATTGGTTGGCAGTGGCAGACCTAGTGCATACTATTCTCTCCATGTCTCTTCTCTCTCTACATGCAAATAAACAGTTTTTTAAAAAAGCAAACAAAAGGCAGTAACCATTACCACTAATTAATTTACGTATGACTTGTAATGTCTATAGTTTCAAATTTTTTAACTATATTTCTATTTAAATTAATTGGTATTTCCTAAAGTGAAAGAATCAATGACTCAGTGTAAAGGTACAAGTACTGATAATCTTGCAGTGAATATACTTAAAACTACCAGGAGAAAGTCTGCCGTGCTACATGGAGCACATACACACACCACCCATGGGACACCTCCACCAGAAAGACAATCTGGTCATTCAGAAGGGACCAGACAAACCCAAACTCAAGTCTGCAAAAATTGTCCTGTCATGTAAGGGCAGAAAAGGACAGAGGACTGAGACAAGGGCAGAGATAAGGCAGCTCATGCTGCCTAGATTAAGGAACCAAGGGAAAGAAGCCAGTTAGGAGAACTGAAAAATCTGAATATGGACCAAATGGTATTTCAAAGTCCAACTTTCTATGTTTGATCATTTGACTGTTGTTATACAGAATGTCCTTATTCTTGTGAGATACACATTGCATATTTGAGGGTGGAGGTCATGATAAAACAAATGTGGTAAAATATAAATCACTGGTAACAAGAGATAAAGTAACAAGGTGAGCTGGGCATGGTGGACTCAGGAGGCAGAGGTAGGAGGATCACCGTGAGTTCAAGGCCACCCTGAGACTACATAGTGAATTCCAGGTCAGCCTGGGCTAGAATGAGACCCTACCTCGAAAAAACAAAAAAGAAAGAAAAAAAGAAACAAGGTTTTCAATGCACTAGTTTGGTACTTTACCTTAAAATTATAACCAGTTTTTTCAGTTTAAAAAATGGGAGAGGAAATTTTTCTTGATTTGGAGTAAGACTGGTCCTAAGTCAACTCAGTAGAATACATCTTAAACATCACTTTAGCTGGGCATGGTAGCTCACACCTTTAATCCCAGCACTAGGGAGGCTGAGGTAGGATTGATTTTTGAGACCAGCCTGAGACTACATGAATTTCAGGTCAGCCTGGGCTAGAGACAGACCCTATTGGGGGGGGGGGGTCCATTTTAGTCCTTCCAATCATGGGCAGTAATTATAGTATTGTCACAAAACAGAACTGTAAAGGATTTTAAATTCTTCAAATTTATACTTCCAGACATATTTCACATGCCAAAATTCAAAAGACATTACAGACTATTCTTTTTATGTTCATGTTCAAATTTTCCAAAGGATTGTTATACATTTTTAGGTTAAGCTCAGTTTGGATTCATTTGTATTCATTCATCAACTAATTTAGCACATAGCTGCCAAATAAAACTAGGAAGATCCTGCTGATTTGAATTTACTAGCCGGCAAACCATACCATGGAAAGGCAGCATAAAGGTTTAACAAAAGTAGATGATTTCCCCTTAAACTAAGGTCAATTAATTGGCTGCAGTAAGATCCACCATAGCTAGGAAGAAGGGGTGTCCTGATGTACTCATGTTGTCCTGGTCTCTTGTGATGTGGCACTTGTCCTAGGCATGCATAGGTCACAAGTGTTCCAGCTTAGATGGACTTACTACATGGACTCAGAACCTTTAGTAATGTGTAATGTTAAGTGGCATTTAACAGCTGGCTTGGGGGTTGGGGGGAAACAAGGTATTAGACCTGTGCTAACTTTTACTTTAGACAATATATCCCCACATTATAGTAATCACTGGAATGGGTCTAAGATATAAAGAATTATTACTTTCAAAAAGAAAGGAGAAGAAAGTTATATTTTATCTAATGTGCAATTAAAACACTGTGTAGTAAGAATACAAGAATTGGCATGAAAGGTTTGGTATGAACTCCAACTCTGTTGTGTGTTTGACACTACAACCTTAAATAACTCACTGGATCTCCACCTTGGCTTTCTCACTTAAAAACCAAAGGAGCGAGCCGGGCGTGGTGGCGCACACCTTTAATCCCAGCACTCGGGAGGCAGAGGTAGGAGGATCGCCATGAGTTCAAGGCCACCCTGAGACTACATACATAGAAAATTCCAGGTCAGCCTGGGCTAGAATGAGACCCTACGGGGGGAGGGGAGGACCCAAAGGAGTAAATATCGAATGAACTATGAGGTACTGATCCAGCTCTAAATATTCAATGATTCTACAATACTTTAGCTTCCACAAGTTGTTGTTTGCTTGCTTGCTTTGGTTTTTTCAAGCTAGGTTCTCACTCTATCCCAGGCTGACCGAGCCTATGTTCACTATGTAGTCTCAGGGTGGCCGCGAACTCATGAAGATTCTCCCACTTTTTAAAATATATTTATTTACTTATTTGAGAGAGAGAATGAGTATGAATGAGTACACCAAAGCCTCTTGCCACTGCAAACAAACTCCAGATGTACTCCTTTGTGCATCTTGCCCTATGTGGGCACTGGAGAATAGAACCTGAACCATTAAGCTTTGTAAACAAGTGCCTTTAGCCACTGAGCCATCTCCCTAGCCCTCCACAGTTTTTGGGTTTTTTTTTTTTTTTTTTTTTTTTTTTTTTTTTTTTTTTTGGTTTTTCGAGGTAGGGTCTCACTAGTCCAAGCTGACCTGGAATTCACTATGTAGTCTCAGGGTGGCCTTGACCTCCCAGTAATCCTCCTACCTCTGCCTCCAGAGTGCTGGCATTAAAGGCCTGTACCACCATGCCTGGCTTTCCACAGTTTTTTTAAAAAATATATTTATTTATTTGCAAGCAAAAAAAGAGGAGAGACAGATAAAGAATGGGCACACCAGGGCCTCCAGCCACTGTAGGTAACTCCAGATGCATGCGCCACATGGTGCATCTGGCTTTTCGTGGATACTGGGGAATCAAAGGTGGAGGATGGTTAAACTTTGTAGGCAAGTGCCTTAACTGCTGACCCATCTTCCAGCCCCTCCACAGGTATTTTTAAAAATTAGTTCAAAGAGCCGGGCGTGGTGGTGCGCGCCTTTAATCCCAGCACTCGGGAGGCAGAGGTAGGAGAATTGTCATGAGTTCTAGGCCACCCTGAGACTAGAGTGAATTCCAGGTCAGCCTGGACTAACTAGAACGAGACCCTACCTCGAAAAAAAAAAAACAAAAAAAATTAGTTCAATTAAGGTATACTAGTACAAGTTTTTGTTTCCCATGGTCACTCCTCACACAAATTCCTACTTCTGCTCTGATACCACTGGTTCAAGGCTGGGTCAATTACCCATTCTCCCTAGGATAGACCCTGAGGTATTTTGACTCCTCTTACAACTTTGAAATCCCAGACTGCATCTCTCCTTGGTATCTTCTATTCTCACCTCTTCCAACCAAATCTTTAACTGTTGCTCAGAACACTGGTTATCTCTCATAAATATACCTGAGCACGAACTGCAGACTAGACTTTCCTAGCACATCAGTACACTACTCAAAGGCACACAGTGGCTCCCACATCTAAGGATTTATGCACAAAAATAAATAAATAAATAAATAAGTAAATAAAGATTTATGCACAAGTGACTCTCAGCCTGACACTGGGGACCTCCACACACCCCTTACATGAAATCCTGACTAAACCAAGTCAAAATTCCATGCAATTACTAGATCTTTGCTTCTGCTATTCTAACAGTACCCTTGTCACTGACAACCAAAATGGATTCCATTCCAGGTCACCCTCATCTGGACACTATAGCTAACCTCTTTTGAATGTATTTGAGACTGACAAAGAAAAATAATCCTAATGGCCAACAGTAAGCTCTAAAAAAGTTTCTCTAGGGTAGCCAGCTAAATTCTCCTTTGTGCCATTCTGTTGCAGGCACTGGAGGCTGGTCACACTGTCCTGAGGACTTACACTTAGCACAAGATAGTGATGTATCTTTGTCATGCAGAGGACAGAAACTACAAATGGGTCTGGGCTCCCAAGCACCATTTAAATATTTAGGACTTTTCATGTTAAAAATCCAAACAAAGGGCTGGAGAGATGGCTCAGCGGTTAAGGCACTTGCCTCCAGTGCCTAAGGCCCCGTGTTGAATTCCCCCAGACCCACAAGGTGGTGGCCCTGGTGCGCTCACTCTCTCTCTCTCTCTCTCTCTCTCTCTCTCTCTCTCTCTCTCTCTCTCTCTCTGTATTTCTCTGCTTGAAAATGAATAAATAAAATATTTTAAAAATTAAAAAAAAATCCAAACAAAGAAGCTGGGTGTGGTAGCAAGCCTTTAATCCCAACACTCAGGAAGCAGAGGTAGGAAGATGGCCATGAGTTGGGAGGCCAGCATAGACTAGAATGAGACCTTGCCTCAAAAAGACAGAAACAGGGCTGGAGAGATGGCTCAGCGGCTAAGGCACTTGCCTCCAGTGCCTAAGGCCCGGGGTTCAATTCCCCAGGACCCACATAAGCGAGATCCACAAGGTGGTGGACCTGGCTCACGCTCTCTCTCTCTCTCTCTCTCTGATTGAAAATGAGTAAAATATTTTTAAAAAAAGACAGAAACAGGGCTGGAGAGATGGCTCTGAAGTTCATTTGCAATGGTTAGGGGCTCTAGCACACCTATTATCTCTTTCTCTCTTCTCTATTATTCTCTGCTTGCAAATAAAGTTTTTTTTTAATTTTAAAGAAGGCAGAAACGGGCTGGGCGTGGTGGGGTACCCCTTCAGTCCCAGCACTCAAGAGGCAGAGGCAGGAGGATGGCCAGTTCAAGGCTAGCCTGAGACACAGCGAATTCCATCCAGGTCAGTCTAGGCAAGAGTGAACCCCTACTTGGAGCCCCCCTACACACACACCAAAAAAAAGACTAAAATAGGCTGGGAAGATGGCTCAGCAGTTAAAAGCACTTGCTTGCAAACCATGAATGCCCAACATTCCGTTTCCCAGTACCCATGTAAAAAAAAGCCAGAGGCAAAAAGTAATGCAAACATCTGGAGTTCAATTACAGGAGCAAGCCCTGGCACACCCATTCTCTTTACTCTGGCATGTATATTTTTTAAAGACAAAAACCTGGCCAGTTAGCTCAGTTGGTTAAAGTAAGGTGCTAATAATAATAATAATAATAATAATAATAATAATAAAAAGACATAAACCAAAACAAAACGAAAAGTCCAAACAAGATCTCTGTAACAGTGATTTTCAACCATGGCTGATTTCATTTCACCTTCTGTTGCCATGGACCTCTACAAGTACCTGGAGACACTTCTGATGGTGATGCTGAACATCCTACAATAATGCAAAGGACAGTCCTCACAAAATGTCAAGTGTCCACATTGAGAAACTCCAGTGTTAACACAGAATATGCATCTAGGGGTTCTGCTTCCCAAAGCAAATTTTCAAATTTCTGAAAGTGAAGAACCCCACTTTCAGTAAGACAATTTCAATGTGACATGACGCCTGCCAGCTCATGCACTCACTACAGGTTTGGCCACCTGCAAGTTACTTCTTTATACCTCAAATCTTTTCTCTGAAAAACAGGGATAAGGGCTGGAGAGATGGCTTAGGGGTTAAGGCACTTGCCTCCAGTGCCTAAGGCCCCGGGTTCAATTCCCCAGGACCCACATAAGCCAGACCCACAAGGTGGTGGCCCTAGTGTTCTCTCTCTCTCTCTCTCTCTCTGTATCTCTCTACTTGAAAATGAATAAATAAAATATTTTTAAAAAAAAAAAAAAAAAAAAAAAACAGGGATAATAGCACCTAATCTCACAGGCCTTTTAAGGATAAGGTAAGCCCATGGGAAGTCTTTGGACAAGTGTGCCAGGAAAAGTCAAGATTTAACAAAATTTAGCAACTTACATTCTTCCTTTCCCTTGTACCAAGTCCTAAGTTTGAAATGTAGAAAATGCTCAATAAATGTTCACTAATAAATACCAAGACTTCCAGAGCAGGCAGTAATGGATAGATTCTTACTTGGGAAAATGGCATCTGCCCATCTAATCAACCTCTGCCCTTATGCAGAACATTTATATATTAAGAATAATAACAATAGCCGGGCGTGGTGGCGCACACCTTTAATCCCAGCACTTGGAAGGCAGAGGTAGGAGGACTGCCGTGAGTTCGAGGCCACCCTGAGACTACATAGTGAATTCCAGGTCAACCAAAAATAATAACAATAAAAAAAAATTCTCCTTCATTTGACGCAATGCCTAAAAATCTCCTCAGTTATTTTTCTTTTTTACATTTCATAACTAACTGAAGAACCCCAAGCACACAGATGGCTGGGATCTCCTTTGGCCTCCTACATCAATCACCTAACTCCTATTACCATCATTTACTTGCTCAGAGTTTTCCTCCCAGATTGTACATGGGCACAAACAGCATGATTCCTTTTTATGTAATCCAAGAGGCCTAACAGACCTTAGCAACTAGCTGGCCCAAGCCTCTCATTTCATAGATTAGACACAAGAACAGCTAAGCAACTTGCCAAGAGTCAAGGTCAAATTTTAAGTGGGAGAGCTGGAATTCAAACACATACATAGCCAGAGAAACTCTAACTTCTGCCCAGTCATAACATGAAAATTATGCCTGGGGTCTAATGCTTACCTAAGTCCTGGGACCTTCTCAATGAAAGGCTACCTCTGCCCAATAACCTGACAACTAAAAAAGGAAGGAGTAGACCCAAACCCCAAGCTCTCACCTGCTGCTGAAATTACAGCTTAATATCTTAACCTGCTTTGTGTGCTGCATATTTTATTATTTCTTTGCCAGTATTTAACAAAACTTGGTTTTTTTTAAAATAATCCCATAACAAAAACCTCTGAGTAAACCAATGATGCCCATTCTTTGGCAACTGAACAACAATGTCCGGCACAAACTAATAGTTGTAACTTTTTAAAGAACCAGAAATTTGGAATAATTCTACATGGTGACAAATAATCAGATCATTTGAACTGTGTTAAAAACCCAACATAAACTTAAAAATTCAAAAGTAAACTTCATGAAGAACTAAAACGGTGAAACTTTGCTCTGCCCAAGTAAAAGGTTGGGATTTAAGTCAGTGTCCCAATATGATGGGAAAAAAAAAAAAGAAAAAGAAATAAAGATGAGTAAGAAAGGTCCAAACTGTCAAAAAGTGAAGGGGACAGGGGTGGGGTGGGAATCAACCAAAAAAAGTAGCAATTTGATTCTAAGTTACAGGTGCCAAGCACTCAGGCCAACACAAACGATAGCCACTTATGGGGAGCAAATTTTTGATTATTTTACCAGCTGATTAAAAAGCACACACTGAGCACAGACACCAACGTAGTTTCAAAGGAATGGCAATCAGTTTATGGTCGGTAAAGTTCAAGGACAAAACTGTTTCCAATGCAACAGAATACGCCTGACTACAATGTATGTGTGTGGGGGGAGGAATAGATGCGAACACATAGTATCTTTTTATAAAGGCAACAATTTGAGCTACAAAATAATAACGGGGAAGCCAAAACAGTTTGACAGCCCGCCATAAGGGCCGCCTCAATCATGAGTCACACAATGCCTGCAACCACTTACAATAGTAATTAATGCACAAGTCCCCTAATTAAATTCTAAAAGGGTGAGAATGCTTTAACTAAGTTTACAAGAATTGCCTTTTGCTTTTTTTTTTTTTTTTAAAGAAAGAAACGAACACACGCGTAATTACGCATCTCCTAGCAATCCCTCTATCCGGTATTCCCTGAGGCCGTTTCACCGGGAACGTCTGATCTCTGCGTGCAAAAAAAAAAAAAAAAAAAAAAAAAAAAAAAAAAAAAAAAAAGCCAATGACCCCGGGGAACTTTGTGAAACCGAGAAAGGGCGAAGCAGAGTGGAAAAAACACACGATGACCGTGAAGGGGGGAGCTGAGAGCTCGCCCGTCTTCTTACCTGCTAAGATTTCTTTCTACGTCTTTGGTAGCTTTAGCTTCCAATTCTCTGAAACAGAAACAAAAAAATAAATTAATTAATTTAAAAAGCAGCAGCAGCAGCAGCAGCAGCAGCAGCAGCCAGCGAAGGAAGGCGCGGGCTGCACGGCGTGCCGCGGCGGCGGCGGGGGAGGGGCTCACAAAGCTGCGGGGCCGCGGGGCCGGGGACGCCGGGCCTCTGCTCGGGGCCTCCGCTCCGCTCCGCCCGGCCGTCGCCCGCCGAGGCCGCGCGGTCCCGGGCCGCCCCGCTCTCGGGCTCGGGCTCGGCAGCGGCGGGCCCCGCGGGCAGCGAGCGCCCCGGCCGTCGCCCTCGCCCGGCCTCGCCGTCGCCCTCCGCCCGGCGTCGCCCCTCCGCTCACCTCATGTGTGTAAAGTGCACGAGCGAGGGGGGCGCGGTGAACGAGGCTCGCGAGCCTCAGGCCCTCCGCAGCGCCGCGGGGACAGGCCCGAGCCGCTGCACCAGCGCCATTTTCCTAACAGCGACCCGCCGCCGCCGCCACCGCCGCCGCCGCCGCCGCCGCAGGCCCCAGACCGGAAGTAGATGCCTCACGCCGCCACCCCTTCCGGGGGCGCCGCCGGCCGGCCGAGCGGACGGACGGACGGACGGACGCGGGCTGCAAGATGGAGGCCCGAGGCGGAGCGGCTCGCCGGCGTGGCCGGGATCTCCCCGAGGCCGGGCGACCCCCGGAGCCCACCGTGGCTCGGGTCGGACCTGGGTCCCCCTCCGCGTCCTCGCCGCCGCGGCGACACGAGTGTCCCCCCCCCCCCCCCCCCCCCCCCCCCCCCCCCCCCCCCCCCCCCCCCCCCCCAAAAAAAAAAAAAAAAAAATCGGCCAAACCGCAAATTCCACCCGGGCCGCAGCCCCGGGAGCCCGCGCGGCGTCTCAACTCAGCCCTCTCTAATTGCTCCTGACCTTGAGCCAGATCGGTAACCTCTCAGGTAAAGGTTGTCCCCACTGAGGTTGAAAAAGCCTGGTTGTTGTTTTAATCCACCAAATGTCACAGACCCTTGACTGAGCAATGCCATTTGCACGAATTTCTGCCCAAGAAATGAATCGTTACCTATAAAGCATTTTTCCTCACCACGATATTAATGAACAGTAGTGAAGGTAGTGGGAAAATTGTCAATCACCACAGTGTCCATGAAAAACAGCTACTGGCCTGTGTGAGGAGGATCCTGTGCAAACGAAAATGACGTAGGAGGAGAGGACCAGCCTGGGGACTTAGTTAGAATACCAGTGTGGAAAAAAAAAAAAAAAGCAGATTCCAGAATGTTCGCATAGAAACATGTGAGCACGCTAGGACGCGTATAGTTGTGGGTGGATGCAGTCAGACAAATACCTGTAGATAAAGTACGTACAGTAAGGTACACACTACGATGCATGTAAATACAACTCTAAAGCATGGAGGAAAATGTAAGCACGTCTGTATTCACTGCAAACTGCTTCTTGTAAATTCCTCCTTTGCTTAAAATTTATTCCCTTTTTCAGAAAAATTGCTGGGAGGGGAGGGAATGACTGTCCCAGGATCTCTTGCTGTTGGAAACAAATGCCAGTCCAGCTTTACATGGGTGGCTGGGGAATTGAACCCAGGCCAGCAGGCTTTGCAAGGAAGTGACTTTTAACTGCTGAGCCATCTCCCCAGCCATTCATCTTTTGATTTTAATATTATTGAGCTTATAAACAACACTTCTGGGGTGCTGAGGAGCCAGCTCCATGGATAAACTGCTTGCCACACAAGCCTGAGTACTTGAACTTGGATTCCAAGAACCCACGTAACTGTAGCATCGACTTCTGTAATCCCAATGCACCTACTGCAAGAAGTCACCCTGGCACACAGCACTGACAAGAGGCCGTCTCATAAGGTGGAAAGCAAGAACCCAAATCGAGGGTGTGGTGGTTTGACTACAGCATCCCTCATAAACTCATGGGTTCTGAAGGCTAGGTCCAAAACTGATGGAAATTTAGGAATTGGATCCTTACTAGAGGAGGTGTATGGTTGGGGGCAGGCTTCTGGGTGTTATAGCCAGCTTCCCCTTGCCAGTGGTTGGCACACACTCCTGCTGCTGTTGTCCACCTGGTGTTGACCAGGAGGTGATGTCCAGCCTTTGCTCATGCCATATTTCCCCCTACCTTCATGGAGCTTCTCCAGTCTATAAGCTGCTTCTGGTTGGGTGCTTTGTGCCAGCAACAAGAAAGTAAACTAGGGCTGGAGATGGCCCAGCGGTTAAGGCACTTGCCTCCAGTGCCTGAGGCCCTGGGTTCAATTCCCCAGTACCCACATAAGCCAGACACACAAGGTGGTGGCCCTGGCACTCTCTCTCTCTCTCTCTCTCTCTCTCTTTTTCTCTTTCTCTCTCTCTGTATCTCTGCTTGAAAATAAATAAATATATTTTTTTAAAAAGTAAACTACACAACAAAGGCTCTGATCTCTACACATGCAGCATCATTTACACAATCATACACCAAAACCCAATTTAATATATATATTTATTTGCAAGCAGAGATAAAGAAAAGAGGACAGACAGAGAGAATGGGCACACCAGGGCCTCCAACTGCTGCACAGGAACTCCAGATGCATGTACCACTTTGTGCATCTGACTTTCCGTGGGTACTGAGGAATCAAACTCTGGTCATTATGCTTTGCAGGCAAGTGCCCTAACCACTAAGCAAGCTCTTCAGAAGGAAAAAAAAAATGTGTTTACAAAATATAAAGTGAAGAGAGCCAGATGCCAGTGATGTTTTCCTACACTGCCCCCTGAGGTCTATCACCCACACATGGTCTTTTATTTTGGGTTTGGATTTTGGTTTTTGAAATGTGTCTCTATGTAGCGCAAGCTGGCCTTGAACTCATGATATTTCTGCCTTAGTGCCTCACATCCCCAATGCAGAGATAATAATAAACATACTCCACACCACCCATCACATAGTTTTTTTTCAATGATCTATTCAACATAAAATACTAAATATATATAATTACAATATTTCTCTAGAAGTTAAAAATGCATGTATGTATGCACAATATGCCTTCCATGCTGGGTTCATGAATAACTTTCTACACTAGCACAAGACAATAAAAAAATTTTATCAACATTTCCACAGCTGTTAAAATCAGCATATCAGTCTCATAAGCTTTCTTTGGCTTAACTAACTCAGTGGTTGTCTATTAGGGTGTTTTGCCCACCACTTCCACCTTGGGAGACATTCAGCAATGAGGAGTGGGTATTTCTGGTATAGAGTGGGTAATGGCTATATCCTATGCTATGTAGGCAGTATCTCACAAGAGGAGTAACGGAAGCAAAAATCCAACAGCATGAAGACTAAGAAATCATGGAACGTATAACTATTGTTGGGTTCTAAAACCCAAGAACATCTTGGCCTGGCAGGAGAGGTTTGATAGAGCCCATAAGACTACCTCTGGTCTGCAATGTGGAGTTTACTGTACCACATTAAGCCGGCTGCTTGCTAATTATGTGTGATGTAAACTTGGTATATAGGAGAACAAAGCAGGCCTTAACAGGGATCCATGAAGGTGTCCTCTTTTTACTAAATTCTCTACTGAATATTGCTCCTCATCATACAAACCCTAGTACTGTGCATTAAAAAAAAAAAGGCTTAAGAGATGGCTCAGCAATGAAAGGCGCTTGCTTGCAAAGCCTGAAGGCCCTGGATGTGATTCCCCAGTAACCATGTAAACCCAAATGCACAAAGCGGCGTAAGTGTCTGGAGTTTGCAGTGGCAGGAGGCCCTATTCACTCTCATCTCTGTCTCCCTCTCTCTATCTCTCAAATAAACAAAATATTTAAAAAAAAAAAAAACAGCCCCCCAAAGCCTCATTCCTAAACCAGCTCCTTGCAAAGCTTTTTGAAAATATATTCCACACAAACTGCTTCCACTTACCTGCTTTTCCCAGCCCACCTTAACACCCAGTCCTCTCTCCTCTTTTCAAGGTCACAATGACCTTGGCACTGTGGCATTCTATAAGAGCATTTCTTTCCTCATCTAGACTTTCTATAGCTTCATTCGCCACAACCAACCAGTCTATTATCTGTCCGTCTTGACTACATATTCTTCTAGATTCTAATTCTTTTTAATTCCTGGGCTAAAGCAAGACCCTACCTCAAAAAACAACAAGAAAAAACCCTGAAACCTGTCTCTCCAAGACAGCTGCCAGTGACACACCCAATAGGAACTTTCTACTACTTTTTTTTTTCCCAAGGTAGGATCTCGCTCTAGTCCAGGCTGACCTGGAATTCACTCGGTAGTCTCAGGGTGGCCTCGAACTCACTACCTCCTACCTCTGCCTCCCGAGTGCTGGGATTAAAGGCGTGCGCCCCCACGCCCGGCTTGGGTGTGACTTTCTTGACTACACATTTCTCATCTGAATTTCCCGGTCTCTGCCTTGGTCTTCTCTCTCCCCCAGGTCTCTCACTTGCTCTTCTCTTCCTTTTGCCCTGGCCTGAACATCATGTCAGTCTGTCCCTCCTCCCCCAGGCTGGCTGGGAAAAGGAGAATGCTTACATTAGCTTGGGTATTTTTCTTCTATCTGTGTCATGCTCTGGGGTACCCTCTCACTTTTTTTTTTAAATATTTATTTATTTGAGAGGGGGGCACAGAGAGAGAATGGGCACACCAGGGCCTCCAGACAGCCTCTTGTGCATCTGGCTTTATATGGGCACTGGGGAATTGAACTCTGGTCCTTCTGCATTGCAGGCAAACGCCTTAACCACTAAGCCATCTCTTCAGCCCACCCTCTCACTTTGATTATATGTAAGATTCATCTTTGATCTCTGAGTCCTTCACTATTTCTTTTTTTTTTTTTTTTTTTCCCCGAGGTAGGGTCTCGCTCTAGTCCAGGCTGACCTGGAATTCATTCACTATGTAGTCTCAGGATGGCCTTGAACTCAAGGCGATCCTCCTACCTCTGCCTCCCCAGTGCTGGGATTAAAGGCCGTGCGCCACCACGCCCGGCCCTTCACTATTTCTTAATCCTCTCTGGTCTGTTATTTGAAGGGGCTTCTATGTCTAAACTACCACATGTGTGTGGAACTTCCCTAGCCTCTTCCTAGATAAATAATTTTCCCCTAAATAAACTTCATGAATTATGATACCTCCCTAAATTCAGGAATTCATAATTGATCCTTTTCAAGTCCATTTTAACAATTATTTGTTAAAAATAGGATAAGGTAAAAAAATAAATAAAAATAAGATAAGGTCCCAAAATTGGGGCTCACAAGTTTGGGGGACCCCTCCTGAACTCCAAAGTCCTGCCTCAAGAGTGGGACTCAAGCTCCTTCCTTTTCCTCTACCTGCCTGGCAGCCCTGATGAACTATGCACCACAGGCTGAAAACACGATGGACCCTATTGATCATGGCTGGATCCTCAGCCAAAGTAAATCTTTTCTCTTTGGAACTCGATTATCTCGGGGATTTGTCAAGGTACTAAGAAAGCTGACTAACACATCTCTGGAACAGAGAGAGCTGCTGGGCCACATGATACATGTATAGTAACTATATGAGAAACTACAAAATGTTTCTAAAATACATGTGCCCATAGGTATCCCCAAGTGCACAAAGAGTTCTGTTGGTCCACCTCCTCTCCAGCAGTGCACACATTCACTCCATTTTCTACCTGGTGAAAAAAGTCCCATACCACACCCTTAGTGAATTTTCTTTTTTCTTTTTGGTTTTTCTTTTTTTTTTTTTCTTTTTTTTTTAAATAATTTGTTTTATTTTATTTATTCATTTTCAAGGAGAGGGAGGGAGAGAGAAAGAGAGTATGTGAAAGTATGTCAGGGCCACCACCTTGTGGGTCTGGTTTATATGGGTCCTGGGGAATTGAACCCAGGGCCTTGAGCACTGGAGGCAAGTGCCTTAACCGCTGAACCATCTCTCCAGCCCTCTTTTTGGTTTTTCGAGGTAGGGTCTCGCTCTAGTCCAGGCTTACCTGGAATTCACTCTGGAGTCTCAGGCTGGCCTTGAACTCACGGTGATCCTCCTACCTCTGCCTCCCAAGTGCTGGGATTAAAGGCGTGCGCCACCACGCCCGGCTGTGAATTTTCTTCAAAAAAAAAAAAAAATACAGCACTCAGGAGGCAGAGGTAGGTGGATCACTGTAAATTTTGAGGCCAGCCTGGGACTAGATAATGAGGCCAGGTCAGCCTGGGCTAGAGTGAGACCCTACCTAAAAAAAACAAAACTTAATCATTTTATTCCCCATCTTTAAATAATGCAAAGGCACTCAGGGCTCTTGATTCCACCTAATATCCTTCTTATGGTTTCTGACATCTCCCAGATAACACAGTACCTGAAGTCACCCTCCCATGGTCACAGTGCTTCAGGCAATCCAGGAGTCTTTTATTTCAAACCAGCTCCCAGCCCTTGATCCAGGAAAGCCTCTCCTCTTCACTTTCTTTCCCTTGCTTTGGTTCTCCCAATCGGGTATCTTAAGGGTATCTGTACTTTCTAGCACTGATCACACAGATAATGAAATATTCCTTCATTTGTTTACTCTTTGGTCCACGTGATCTTTGTATGCTCTAGGAGGGCAAAGAGCATGACTGCTCACAAGCAATGAAATACCCAGGATAGGGCTGGAGAAATGGCTCAGTGGTTAAGGTACTTGGCTCCAGTGCCTGAGGCCCCTGCTTCAATTCCCCAGGACCCACATAATATACAAAGTGGCACACGCATCTGGAGTTTATTTGCAGTGGCAAGAGCCCTAGCATGCGCTCTCTCTCTCTCTCTCTCTCTCTCTCTCTCTCTCTCTCTCTCTCTCTCTCTTTCTGCTTTCTGTCTCTTTTCCTCACAAGTAAAAATATTTTGAGGGCTGAAGAGATGGCTTAGCGGTTAAGGCATTTGCCTGCAATGCAGAAGGACCAGAGTTCCAGAGTTCGATTCCCCAGTGCCCATATAAAGCCAGATGCACAAGAGGGCGCATGTGTCTGGAGTTCATTTGCAGTGGCTGGAGGCCCTAGCAACCCATTCTCTCTTTCTCTCTCTCTCTCAAATAAATAAAATATTTTTTAAAAAATTTTGAAAAAGAAGTCCTTGTTCCCCATCAAATTATCTTCAACTTGGTCAAAAAGTATAGGTATAATGAAACAAAACACTTAATGCCGTATTTCTCTACCACAACTTATAGGCCAAGAGTGAAGGAAGGCAGTCTTGAAGAGAAGGTAAAGTAGCATTATCAGAAAAAGTAGACTGGTGTGGTGGCTCATGTCTTTAATGCCAACACTTAGGAGGCTGAGGCAGGAGGATCCCTGTGAGTTTGAGGTCAGCCTGGGTGAGTGAGACTCTGCCTTGGACAAAAAGAAAAAAATATCAGGCTGGAGAGATGGCTCAGCAGTTAAGAGGGAGAAAGAGAGAAAGAATGGATGTGCTAGGGCCTCTTACCACTGCAAACAAACTCCAGATGCATGCACCCACCAATTTGTGCATTTGGCTTATGTGGGTACTGGGGAATCAAACCCAGGCCAACAGGCTTTGCAAAGCAACCTTTAACCACTGAGCCATTTCCTAAGCCTAAAAAAAGTTTATTTAAATCAAGTATAGCCAGGAACAGTGGTATACTAAGGAGTCTCAAGTAACAGGATTGCTACGAGTTCAAGGCCAGCCTGGGCTATATAAGTGAGTTCCTTGCCAAGCTGAGAAATTTAGTGAAGCCCCATCAAAAAAGTAATTAATAGCCGGGCGTGGTGGCGCACGCCTTTAATCCCAGCACTTGGGAGGCAGAGGTAGGAGGATTGCTGTGAGTTCAAGGCCACCCTGAGACTACAGAGTGAATTCCAGGTCAGCCTGGGCTAGAGTGAGAGCCTACCTTGAAAAACCAAAAAAAAAAAAGTAATTAATTAAATTTAACCAAGTCCTATCTAATGTGAGTTCATATAAACAGATGCTGTTTACTGACATAATGTGAATGAAATCTAAAATTGATGAAGGGACTGGAGAGATGGTTCCAGGGTTAAAGGCACTTACTGTAAAGCCTGATCGTCTGGGTTTGATTCTCCAGTACTCATGTAAAGCCAGATGCACA
>PVHP010031966.1:0-20648 GCA_004024765.1 Zapus hudsonius | reverse complement strand
ATATATATATATATATATATATATATATATATATATATATATATATATATATATATATACTTTTATCCCCTTGCCACAAGTTATGGTACTCTGGGAGGCCCTCCTCAGAGGGGTCATAGTATTCACTGTGGGGTCATGAAGGCTTCATTCAGTCCCTATGGGGTATTGGGGAACTATGCCTCAGAGTATTCCTACTCACTCTGTGGCTATTGAAATCTTTCCACCCACTCTTCAAGCAGATATTTTGTAGGCTGGAAATAAGTGAAAATATGCTAAGTGAAGGCATTTGCAGAGCGATACAGCAGTGTTCATGGTCAGAGGAGAAACCACACCTTTGCTGCCCATAGTTACATGCTAATGAAAGACAGGTCCATCTGTGTTAAGGTATGTGATGTATAACTGGTGATAGTGCAGGAAGGGATTGTCCATTTTCACTGCTTTCTAAGGGTGGGTGTGTATTTGTCACAGTTTGGGTATAATGAAGAGACAGGGGAGTCTCATCCTCAATGCTTGTGGTGATTAGATTCAGGTGTCCCCATAAACTTATGTGTTCTGAATGCCTTATCCCCAACTGATAGCAACTATGGAATCGGAACCTTGTTGGAGGTGTGTTGTTGGGGGTTAGCTTATGGGGCTTATAGCCAGCTTCCCCTTGCCAGTATTTGGCACACTCTCCTGTTGTTGCTGTCCATCTGATGTTGGCCAGGAGGTGAGGGCCAGCCTGTATTCATGCCATTATTTTCCCTGCCATCAAAGATCCCCCTGGAGTCTGTAAGCCAAAATAAACCCTTTCCTCCACAAGCTGTTGTGGTCGGGTTCTTTCTGCCAGCAACAAGAAAGCTGACTGTAAGAATGCTTATCTGCAAAGCAACAGAACCTTAAACTTAGCTGCAGCTCCAACCCAAGGGGCAACATGAATTAATACAACTAGTGAAAGAGCTAATACCAAAGTGGCTTCTAATGACACTCGTCCTGAGATTCATGCAAGGCCAGCAAAGAGGAAAGTTGTAGGCAAGTGGGCACCGTCCAGATGGCACAGCTCTTGCCCAGGACTGCGACAGAAGTAACAGAGGAGGAGCATGTCACATTTGCATGCAGCTTGTAGAAACTGGCGGCCATTGAATACAGGGAGTGAGTGAAGCAGATAATTTGTGTACTTTTGTGACAGATGGCATGATAGTGTGAAATCAAAAGGAGATGTTATTTGAGCTTCTTAGCCCTAACTTGTAAAATAAAAACAGGATTTTGTATTTAAACAAATGATTAGATGTGTCAGTAGAAATGTAAACAGCAACATAATTCATGAAGTCGGGATATATTTTTTTCGTTCTACATTTCACTCTGACATAAAAAAGATGCACTTAGAACTTAAGACATAATTTGGTGAAATTAGAAAGATAATAATAGTCATAGATATTTTTATGTGTATGACTAGAGATAGAAGCTCCCTTTCGAATCCCACTTTCACTGAGTGGAGAAAAGAAACACTAATATTTTCAAAAATTATCACTTATAAGTCTAATTAAACTTCTACAATTTTCTATAAAATATCTTTCCTATAACTATTACATAAACTTCATAATTTCAAATGTCAATGATTATTAAATGGGTAATAATTTCAGCTGTTGGCACAATATACAAATTAACCAAGTTATCCCTCCACATGATATGAAGAGAAGTCATTTTCATTGGTCTGAAGCAGGCAATCCTAGAGAATACTTCGTCTACCTGGAGCACTGATTGGCTTGAGCAGTGAACACACTCTTATCCTTAACAAAGCACCTAGCAACTTGTGAGGAACCTAGGACCCTTGCTGTACTCAGCTTCTAGTATCCCTGCTTCAATTAACTAGTTTTCTCATTCCCTAGCAACCATTATCCATGGTCACCACCTATTCAAATTTATTCTTAGATAGACTGGGAGATCAGAGCAATAGGGTCTATTCAGCCTGGACTGGTTTTGGGTGCATACAAAGTATGACTAACTGTCATCACTAAGTGAGTATTTATGGAGAAACCCCAACTTATGCATACATATAACTGGGTGTACATATGATTAAAATCAGATGCATCATAAGAAAAGACATGTGCAATATCGATATATTATATAACCCAGATCTCTCCGTCAAAGCAGAGCACCACCCAAACAACCAATGCATCCTCCCATATCAGATAAAAGCAGGCCCCACATCACTTCTGGGAGCCCTCTGAGTAACTCTCCAGTCCAGTGTCCCATGGCCCCTTTGGCAATGTGTTTAAACCTTTACTATATTACCTACTCTTAATTTTCCTGGGCTGAAGAGATGGCTTAGCGCTTAAGGCGCTTGCCTGCAAAGCAGAAGGACCTGAGTTTGATTCTCCAGTGCCCATGTAAAGCCAGATACACAAGAGGGTGCTTGTGTCTGGAGTTCATTTGCAGTGGCTGGAGGCCCTGGCATGCCCATTCTCTCTCTCTCTCTCTCTCTCTCTCTCTCTCTCTCTCTCTCTCTCTCTCTCTCTCTCTCTGATAAATATAATATTAAAAGAATAATTTTCCTTGCTGCTTAATGGGTACCTTTCTTCAGTTCTTTGAGTTAGATGCCAAGAACCTGGGACCACCCATGGACACCTGCTAACAGATAGGGTTAAGTAAGCATATTGTTGAACATCAGGCTTCACAGGGGTGATGGATAAAGTAACTAAACAGAATCTAGGGCTTAGAGATCCTGACCTGCATGTAAACTAAACCTCCCACGCATTATCTCTAAAGTGATATGATTCAGTTCATCGCTGAGGATCTGGAGTAACTGTTGAATGCTTGCTGTTTTCAAAAATAGAGATTTTTGATAAACTTACTTTAGGTTTCACCTAAAGGACAAAACCATATTTACAAAATATTCTTGTCACTTGCAGTGTATGAAGATAATCTCCTTTTCCTGCTCAGAAAAACTAGAAACCTAGAAGAAATCCTGACTGAGCAAGGTCTTGCAGGATTTGAACTTACAGGGACAGATATTAACTTGACTTTATTCTACTGTATTCCACTTGGACGCTTGGAACATTTTTCACTCAAATAGTGTTGTAGTTACTGTTTTAAAGATGGGTTTGAATCTTTGTTTTCATTGACAGGGTGTCTTGCTAGATTGCCAGGATGGCCCTTGACTAAGATAAAAGCTGTTACTGTTGATACTGTTACTGTTGTTTGGCTAGATGAGTATGTTGTGGTCATCAAATTTCCTTCTAAAAGTTTGTCTATGCTCCAAGTGTTAAGTCTATATTATGTTGTTAAGTATCTGTAATAATAGGAGATTTGAGTCTCATTATCTCTTTTTTACTGAAGAAAAAAATTAAATGTAACTCAGATTTGTGTTTTACAAAGGTCCCTACAACAGTCAATGGAGACAAGAGTTAAATCCACAACTGTCTTTAAAGGTTTATTTTTTTCCCTGAGTCATGGTGGGTGAGTAATAAGGCTGCTTTAATGTTGCGAGCTTAGGGGTCCTTGTGTCGAAAATCCTTGGTTTCTGTCTCAATGGCCTATCCTGTGTTGATTCAGGGTGCATGAACCTTCTCAAGGAACATACAATAATAATAATAATAAGGACTAATACTTGACAGCCCACGGAGGAGGAAATACAACTGATCAGAGATGGGGAGGGGGAGATTGGGGAATTTGGGATAACAACGCATTGTTTGCCCACTAAATAATGTAACTCATTATGGACAATAAATATATATTTTAAAAAAAGGTTTATTTTTTGAACATTTTTTTATTATAACCCATTTTTCCTTTTCATCACTGAGACAAAATAGCTGAAGGAAATCATGTAAGCATCAAAATGTTTATTTTAGTTCAAAAGGCCAGAGATTTATGGTGAGTTGCTTCTTGGCCTGTGTTGGGAAGACACTTCTGGACTGGGGGTTCTTAGTAGACTAAAGCAGCTGACCTCATAGACAGTAGCAAGAAGAGAGAAGAAGGGTCCAGGGGCAAGACATACCTTTCAAGGATACACCCTTAATTCACACCTCCTACTGGTTCACTCAGCACTCATGACCCTGTCATTTCTCAACAGAACTACCACATACCTTCATATTTGTGAATATTTTACATGCAAACCACTACCACTCCTGCTGGAGAAAGACATATTAGAAGTACAAACATAGATTAGTACTAGGAGCCAAAGTGGAGCTAAAATTGTATATTCTTATAGATTTCAATTAGTCAAGTGTCATAATTTTTTTAAATGAGAGTATTTTTGCCTCTTTGATAAGCCCCTTGATTGGGTATTATGGGGCACTATTTCACAATGGTTTTAGAATATGAACTAGCTGAGAAGGGAATGGAAAAGATGGTTTCTCAAATTTAGGTCAAGTTTAAGTATTTGTAACCCATTTGTTGATCCTGTTACCCACGTGTTGGAGCCTCACAAAATCAATAATTTATTTACTATAATTTCTTTAATTATTTTATGGTATCTAGCTTTCTTTATCATTAGTTCTATCCATAACAACAAGTGTACAAAGGCTGACTGGGTTTCTGCCTTACATGTTATGTCTCTTGAAATATTGGAATCAGATTCAGGGTGCATGAACCTTCTCAAGGAACATATAAAAATGGTACTTTTATTTATATTGATATTTTATTAACTTATTTATAAGGAGAGAAAGATCACATGGACAGAATGAGCAAGCTAATGTCTCTAGCCACTACAAACTCCAGAAGCATGTGTCACCTTGTGCATCTGGATTTATTTGGGTAATGGGAGTCAAACTTGAGCCATCAGGCTTTGCAAGGAAGTGCCTTTAACAGCTGAGCCATCTCTCCAGCCCTGGAACTTTCATTTTTGTGGAGGCATCTGACATATTCATTAGCAACTTTGAGAGCCTCCCTAAAATAGCTCAATACAGAGCAAGTCTGCCTCTGAATTGTAGCTTTGTCAATACTGTTGATCTTCAGCTGCCTGGAGTTTGAATTGGGGCTTCATTGAGTTCAAACTCCAAATGCTTTTCCAAGTTGCTTTGTGATTTAACTCAAACCTCATTTTCTACATGTGACAACCGGGATACTAAATTCTGCCTCTCATAATTTGCTGAGTAAAGTATGCCAACGAGGTTCTCACAGTATGGAGTGATGATTAAAATTCCAAAAGATATAGTAATGGCTCCTTCTTCCCTCATTTATGAGCTCTTTCATATTGGTGCCTGTCTCAGAGCACAGCAGAATGTCTTTCTCATCAAAGCGATCCAACCATAACTCATTAATTCCCTAAGTTACTGATCAGATGTTGTGCTGAAACAAGCCCTATGAGGGTCGAGACATGTACACAATTACAGAAAATCAAAACACAATACTTTGGCTCATGTTTCTGGTCTCCATATCATAGTGCATCTAGGTAAACTCACAGAGCACAAATTATACCTGTCAGTTGATATTATTTTTGTCACAGTTTAATATGTAACATTGTGATTGAGATTCCCCAAGGTGCTGCAGAAATGATGTTCCTATTTACATGAAGCACATATATGAAACAAGGACATCTACATTCCTCAGATAATGGTGGGATGGGCTGAGAACTCAGCATTACACAGATACACATTTTCTCAATGAAAGTGGTCTCTGGAAAGGAAGCCAGAGAAGCACAAATGGTGAGAAGAAATTAAAGCTCTTACTATTATTATTACTATTATTATTACTGAGTGTTTTGTAGAGTAATTAAGTCCTTATAAGAATGTAGCAGTTTCCTATAAAGATATTTTACATGATGATAAGATAAAATACTTTTCAATTATGGTAGCAACTTTTGGATTCCTTTTTAATATTCATTTATGTACTTACATCCAGAGACAGAGAGAGCAAAAGAGAATGAGACAGAGAACTAATGGATATGTCCACATGCACATGCCACTTTGTCCCTCTGGGTTTTTACTTGTGTATCTAGGAAATGAACCTGAACAAAAGTTTTTGTAAGCAAGTGACTTTAACCACTGAACCATTACTACAGCCCTATTGTGGATTCTTTTAGCTTTTTAAATAATTTTTTTGGATTTGTATATTGATATGTTGTGTGTTGGGTATGCATGCTTGTTCACATGAGAGTGGGCACATGTGTGCAGCCATGTATGGAAGTTTGTGTATGTGTAAGTGCATGTGTAGGACAGATTGTTGTTGGATGTTTTCCTCGGTTACTTTCTATTTCACTGACTGAGTCAGGATCACTTCCTTGAACACAGAGCTCATGGATCTTGCTAGTCTAGCTAGACAACTTGCCCTTGCTCCTCTATTTCTTCCTTCCAAGACCTGGCATTGCAGGCTGGCTGCTACACCCACCAGCATTTATGCCTTTACCTTCCCTTAATGACCTAGACTGCTCACTTTCCATCCCTTTCTGCTCCCCAACTAGTCCCTTTCCTATTTTGATCTCTCTCTCTCTCTCTCTCTCTCTCTCTCTCTCTCTCTCTCTCTCTCTGAATGACCTACTGAGTTTACTTAGGGTTGCCTGCATGGACACAGGTGACTATATCAGTGGATTTACCACAGCATCCTCCACCTATACCTTCCTAGGGGAAAAGAGGGGCCTCATGTCCTCCTTTATAATCCAGGATTGAAATGTTGATGGGCTCAGTATTGTATTGTCTTATTTTTCAATAAATCAATTATCTTTAATCTCTACATGAAGTATTTTGAGAGACCTGACATCTTGTTTGTTGAAGAATATCAATGAGAACAAATTTCCATGACTCAGTGATTTTATCCATTTGTCACTGATTCATTCCAACTCTTTTACCATTAACTATATGCATTATATACATAAGAATATTTGTATTGTGGTTCTACCTCACAAACATATGGAGACAAGAGGGTTACTAAGCATTGCATAGAACCTTTGGAGAGCTTCTGTTATATGAGAAACAATCAATCATAAAATAACTGCACTTGGGGTGAAAAAAAGAGTGTGCAAATATGTAAAAGAAAAATCTTTAATAATATGAAATCATACCATTGGACACCAAGCTGAGATTCAGAGAGTCAGGAAATGTTTTCATAAAAAATGATACTGAGCTGGAGAGAAGGCTCAGCAGTTAAGGTGCTTGACTGTAAAACCTAAGGACCTGAGTTTGATTCCCCAGTACCCATGTGAAACCAAATTCACAAAGTGGTGCATGTGTCTGGAGTTTGTTTGCAATGGCTAGAGGTTCTGATGCACTCAGTCTCTCTGTCTCTCTCTGCTTGCAAATAAATAAATAACAGATATAAAAAAATCATATTAGATTAACCTTTAGGACTCAAAAAAACTAAATGGAAAAAAAATAAGTGTTTTAAAAAAGAGTACTCAAGAAAGATGGATTTCAGGATTCAAAAAAATGAAAAGATGAGGCATGAGCTGTATTTCAGTAAATGAAAGAAATTTAGGATGGCTGGGCAAGGTCAGCAAGCAAACAGAATCCTGACAGATGACAGTGGGCCACATGGATTCCAGAGTAACTTTGCAAGGTAGAGTACATAAAACTATGTGGGTGGATGTATTGGGAAGAGTTCTCTAATATTTATAATAAAGCCTCTCTTGTTCTGTTATCCTCTTGGATCTAGAATTGTGAAAAGACCTAAGCTGAATCACACAGAGGGAAATTATAGCATCCTTATATCTGCATGTTGTACAGAAAATGGTGTTTGGTTCCTTGTAATGAACCACCAAAGTGAAGACACCTTCCAACATATCTAGAGACAAAACCGGATGAGCCAGTCATCCCAATTCTAAGACAAACCAAAAGGAATGAAATGATCAGGACCAAATGACACATGATTGATTACCTTGTCTATTTCAATACTGTACATAATTCCTAGGATATAGACCTAAATGTAAGGTTTATCAGCAAAAGAATGGAAATGGATGGACATGTGATAATTCTTCCATCAGAATATGTTTCAGCCATAAACAGAAAGAAGCCTTATTATTTATAACATCATCAATAGATCTGGATGACATTATGCTAAGCAGAATAACAAAAGCACAGAATAAGAAAAACAGTCCTGGATGATCTCACTCATGTGCTATCTAAAAAGTTAATCTCATAGAAATTAAGTAGAATAGCAGGGAATTCGGGATAACAACGCATTGTTTGCCCACTAAATAATGTAACTCATTATGGACAATAAATATATATTAAAAAAAACAGGGAAGAAGAGGGAAAAGGAGAAGACAGTCAACAACTACAATGTTATTATTTGAAAAGGGGAAGAATTTCTGGTGTTTCATTGCACTTCATGGTGAATATAATTTATATATATATATATTCAGAAAAAGCCTTGCATGTGTAAAGCTTTAGGATTGATCCCTAGTACTGTAAAAAACAAGATAAAATTTAGAAAATACATAGTTTTCTAACAAATATTCATGTGGGATCTTAAAAAAAAGATAATAAACATAATTTGAAACAATAAAAATGATAAGAATTCCAGGTGATTGATCACAGCCCACTGTAAATAAAATTAAAATATATACATATTTTCATTATAAATTTATATGCATATGTCTCACTAAACATAAAAGAATATTAGTTTCAAAGTTTTTGTCACTGTGAAACCTACTTTATAGTGGAGAAGAGGTTTAATCAATGAGGCACCTTATGTATATAAAATGAAACTCAACAAGCCATAGCAGAGCATTAATGCTTGATGACCAGTTCATATGAAAAAGAGCAGAGAGTTTCCTACATGGAATGTCAGAGAATCACTCCCAGTGAATCTAGTAAATCTCAGACTTTCCCTGAATAATGATTTTTTTATATCTACTATTTTATACATATTACTCAATAGATTACATCTCACCTTTGTGATGCTATACACATTAATTGTTATTTTGATTTAACACGAGAGTTTCAATTGCTTTCCTTCATTTCATGCACAATATTTTTTTATTATTAAACTATTATTTCCATTAATTTGATCTGCCTTAAATATAAATGTGAGGGGTATAGGTCAGTTGGTAGACGTCTTGCCTAGAATTCACAAAGCCCTGGGTTTGCTCACCAGCACCACATAACAAACAGGCATGGTGACACTGGATGGGAATCCTGATACTTGAGAGGTAGAGACAGCAGGATTAATAACAATTCAAGCTCATCATTGTCCACAAAGTACCTCAGGGTCAGTCTGGGCTACAATGGACCTTATGTCAAAATATAAATTAGATAAATGTATAAAATGTGTGCCATAGTATGGCCTAAAGTAGCATGCTGCCATACTATGCTTAATGCCAGAGTCTTTCTAAGTAAGATCTATGAAAAATGAAGGAAATTAGGAAAACTAATCATTTCACTCTAATCTGAAGATTTATTTCCTGAGCCAAGTTAAATAACTAGGAACAGTCTGATCAAAATAAATTTCCACCATGGGCCCATTTGTTTAGGAACACAAACCCTTTTTATCTGATGTGCCTTGGTGTCCTCTCTTTCAAATGTTACGGAAAGATAATTGATATTTCAGGATTGAAAAGAATTTACCTCTCTACATTCATTTCAAGGTTTAAAAGCAAGTTCTGTCATCCAAGTTGTGCTTGCACATGAAAATTTAATGATAGAGTTATTGCTTACAATCCCTCACATTTCAGTCTAGCTACTGGAGAATATGATTCATATGTATATTTAGAATGATTTGTAATAGAATTCAATTACAGGAACAAAACACCAATTGGGTTTTCCCCCTGAACATTTATTGTACCGCAATGCTTGCATGCACTTTTTAATTTTAGATTTGTTCATCAAGAGTGTATAAAAAATGCACTAAAACCTGCTGCTTTCTCCACACCATAGTGGACACAGTTAGTTAAATATTTAATGCCACTAAGCACAACGAGGGCATGCAATAAGCATGCACTGTACTATAAAACCCTGGTAATGGGTTTAGATCCCTGGGGTCGCCACTGCTCTCCACTGATACAGTAAATGATGGGGGAGTCTCATCAAATGTAGGTGAAAATAGCAATATGTCCTGCCATTGTTGCGGACAAGATTAATTATAGGTCTCTGAACTTGATTTTTTTAATATCTTGCACCACTTTACTAGTTTTGTGTCTAAGCTAAAAATATTAGCTATAGCTTTTTTTTATAATTCTGGGTAATTCTCTTGTCTAGAGTGACCCTTTCCTACATATTTGAAGTTTTGATAACTTATCGAGGCTCTGCTAAAAGCTTCCATTACTGATTTGTCATTATTCATTACATCTGTCTGTTGAAATTAGGACACACGTTTTTGCAACAATAGCAAAAAGCTGAGAGAAGGCAAAGACCTCTTTTCCATGAGGACATTCAGTGATATTTTCTCTGAGACATATGTCCCCAAATGAAAGGGCAATGAAAACAACGAAAATATTGTCAATGTATTTTATCTTGTGAATAACATGAACCACATGTTAAAGATATTTTTGTGTTTTTTTAAGTCTACAATTATTTACAGCTTTATTAAAGCAACAATATTTTCATAAAGAATGATGTTATAATTCCTCAGGAATCTCCAAATCTACTTGATCACAGTGGTTTATCTTGGTCATAGTTTGTAGGTTGATGTGTATTGATACACTACATTCGATGTTGCTAAATGAAAACTCAAAGCACAAACAGATTTTGTCTCATCTTTTTTAAAGGTAGATCAATGCTCTTATCTGCATGATATAGTGTGCATGATCCACCTTGGTTTTTGGACAATATGCATTGTATTTTCTGTCAACACATGTGAATCCCATTCTAGCATTGTCATGGTCAGCCAAATGCAGCTGGGATGAATCTCCAAACCAGGCACAATTTATGGGAGGAAAATATTTATTTGAAGCTGCAGAAGTTCCACAATGGTTAAAGACCCTAGCCCATTTTGACAGGTCCAAGCAAAGAGAGAAACCCATCACCAACACCACCCTCACAATAACAAACAAGCAGAAGGGTGAGAGAGAGAAATTTCCTTCTCGTTTATATAGCCTTAGGGCAGAGGCCTTGTAACCCTATCCCAGACTTAATTGCTTCCTGATTCTGTGGAATTTTCTTCCTGCAATGCCCACACAGGAAGGGATGTTAATTTCAAGCTTTCCTGAACTTCCTTATACCTTGCCCCCTACTGAGAGGCTGCCTTCATGAAAAATCCTCAGAGACCCACCCAAAATAATTTAAAAGATCAAAGTTGACAACAAAACCTAACCATCAAACACATGCAGCAATCTCCTCACTCTCTTCAAGGCTTCATTGCAAGAAGCTTCCTTCCTTTGCTGCCTCTGGCTTCATTTATCTTCTATTTTGTTGATTCTATTTTTATTTCTTATTTTGACCAATATGATGATGGTGATAATGATACCAGTGCAGAGACAAATACTGGTAATATCGTTCTCTAAATTTGAGGGTAGACTGACCATCCATAAGTCAGGTAGAGTTACAAAGCCCTGCCATTGAGTCTTTCCTGGAATTCAGATCATAGAGAAAAGTAATAAAGTAGAAGGAAGCTGGTAAAATAAAAAATCATGGGGCAGGGAAGATGGTATAATTACTAAATGCACTTGCTTGCAATGCCTGCTGGGCAGAGGTTCAATTATCCAGTATATAAAGCCAGATACACAACATGGCACATACATCTAGAGTTCATTGGTAGTGCAAAGAGGCCCTGGTGTGCCTCCCTCCCCCTCTCTCCTTTTATCTCATATACAAGTAAGTAAAAACTTTAAAATAATATGTGACTGAGGTTTAGCTGGGTAGATATAACAAAGAAAGGATATTGTCTGGAAGAAGAAAGATATACTGCTAGAGGAAATAGGAGAATGCATCAAAATTGCCATTATGTAAAATATAATTCAGAAGTATCCTTTTAATTTACTATATTACTTTAGTTTGGAAACAGGCACATAAAGAAATAAAACCAGACTGGAAGACTGCTTTAATCAAAATTCCCATCTTCATCATTTTCATCTTTTTATTTGATATTTTATATTGTGTGAAAAATATAATTGTGTTATATTTCAATGTTCTAGGACATCCTTCATTTCTACCAAAATATTCAAGATCTATAATGAAATTGTGAGGCCCTTACTTAAATGTATGCCAATTATCAGGAAGCTTACACTCTTACACTGTTCCAACCCCCTTTGAAATACATTTCATATACAAATGTCCACAAAATATGTCCATCACATATTTCACAGTTTCCAATTCTCATTCTTTCCTAATCCATCATGCCTCTTACTTCTATCTGCCAGAGCACCCCAGAATCTCTAAATTCTCCTCTCCCTCTCTTATGGAGAATACTTAATGTTTGGACAATTTTAAATAGCAAACTTCAAGATACCTCAGAGAAAATGGCCTCCATCTAAGAAGCTTTTGTCTACTGAAAACAGTCCAGTAGCTGCCACCTTAATCTCAAATTCTGATTGTATTTACATCTGATAAAGACTAGCGGAGATAATTTTAAAACAATGCTCTTTTCTTTAATAGAGCACATATTTCATGTGAATACCTTAGTGTTAACTTACTTATTTGCTTTCATCAGTTGATAATTCAGCTTGTTTTTCTTAAGTACTCACAGTGTGTTCAACACTTTGCTAATTGAAAATTCAGGAAAGATGATTATAAGACATTCATTTCATTTGCTCACATTTTATTGATTTACTATACCATAGTCTATTCATGCCTGCGATTTGACTTCGTTCTTTAATTAATTGTATTGTACCTACCAATGGGTAATAGTCAAAATAGATTGACACCAATAGAAGTCTTTGGTTTGTACTGTCATAAGCGGTGTCCACTACATGAATACTAGTTGGAAATCAAATTTGAGCTCATACACAATATCTATATGAGATAAAAATGCCTTCTGGAATAAGCTTTTTAAATTAAAACACCTAGCACATGGAGATCACAGATAGACCGATCATATATATGCCTCTTGACAACCAGATTTATAACCTCGCTGTGTTGATACTTTCTTGTTTATATGACTTTTTCCTTGACTAGTAAGTACACATTAAGTAATGGAAATTAAAATTTTTATTTGAATGATTAAAGACATATATGTGACCATTTACCACATTCCAAAAAGTGGACTAAGCAAAACACTGTATATGTATACACAATACTCACGTAAGGCCAGATACACATTGTGCCACATACATCTGGAGTTCATTGATAGTGTCAAGAGACCCTGATTTGCCTCTCTCTCTCTCTCTCTCTCTCTCTCTCTCTCTCTCTCTCTCTCTCTCTCTCTCTTTCTCTCTCTCTCTCTCTGCCTGTCCATATATATATATATATATATATATATGTGTGTGTGTGTGTTTATACATATATATGTGTGTTTATATACATATATTTATATATATAGTTATATATATGTGTGTGTGTGTGTATTGTACATTTAAAACTAAAGCTGAATGGAGGTGAGTGGTCTGTCCATAGTCATGTACCTATCTGTATCCTCACTCCACCATGGCTCTTACTCCTTACTTCTACTGAGTCAGTACTATCTTGTGGACTCTGTCTTCTCCACTAGTCTATGAACTCCAGAACAGCGACTGCAGTCTGTTCTTCCCTTCCTGTGTTTCCAGTGCCAAACACAGGTTCTATGAACTAGAATATGTGTAGCGTTAGCTTTTGGATTAAAAACGTCAGCTGTTGGGATTGGATTCTCTTTGAAGTAGCCCTTCAAGGGGAGGAATGATTACAGGAATGTGGATATTAGAAAGGTGAGTCCAGTAAACAGAGAGGCACTCTGAACTCTGCCTTGGGTTGCACATTCTTATGTCCTTTCTCCTCGTGAATGTTAGTTGCCAAAGCCAGTAATTTCATCCATTCAAATACATTCATATAATTTCATTTTTTAAAATATATATGACAGGTTGTATTCTTCCATCTTCACACCCTAGCCCCTGCCACCATGGGGAACCTCCCCGATGGTTTCATGATACCTACAGTGGGACATGAAGCATGAAGGCTTCAGGCCCTGTGGGGTAGAGGGGACTGTGTCTCAGGTTATTCCTACCCACACTGTAGTTCTTACAATCTTTCCACCCCGTCTTCCACAATGTTCCTTTAGCCACAGCAGGCCTGTTGGCAGCCTGATTTAGTGTTGACTTCTCCATAGCTTATGAATTTCTGTTTTTAGGGGTTTTTATTTATCACTGTCTGTCACTACCACCTTTGGCCTGGTTGTCAGGCTAGCAGTAAGAGCAGTATTCAAGTCAACGCTTCCTCAGCAATTTCTTCTGGGCCCTGCAGATGAGGTAGAGGTGGAAAGTCTCAGTTTTGTGGTGGGAAGCCAGCTTTCTTATGTTATTGATTAATCTTGGCGCTCCTCTGTTTTCTCTGCCATCTTTAAAATAAAACAGATTCTCCAACCAAGAGTGAAAGAAACTTAGGTTAAAGGGGGTGTGCAAAGTTATTTGAAAGATGGTTTGGAGTACAAGACCTTGGTTTTTCTCCAGAGAGCAGTGGAAGTTTCTCTCTGATGTTTGAGTTTCCTGAAGACAGGTTTCCAGTACCAGATAGGAGTTCTATTGCAATGAGCAGTCCTCAAGTCCAATCAGAGAACAGTTGTGGTTATAGGTCTCTTGCTTATCCCACCACTCTCTGCGGCCTAAAGCAGAAGTACAGAGGAGCCTAAGACCTCAACTATAAAGCAGCCTTAAAACTCAACCACCATGACTCAGGGAACTGAGTGGAAGAGGGGGCGGAAAGATTGTCAGAGCCATGTTGGAGGAGAATATCCAGAGACATCCACCCCTCAGTAACAATATACAAAGGGGAGTGGAAACGAGTCCACTCCTAGGCTATCCATAACCCTCTACCTTATGGACTGATCCAAACTGCCCACAGAGGAGGATATCCAGCTGAATGGGTACAGGGAAAAGGGAAATCAGAGAACTAGGGACACCAACACGTTATTTGCTCTTTCAGTGTATAAATATGTATAATAAAAATATATTTTATAAAAAAACAATGTTTTTACTTGAGATGTTAGACTGTTGTATTTCATACATTCTTCCTTATCACTGTCTTTAAAACAAAGAAGCCAGCAGCAGAGCAGAGCCCACAAAGATTCTGTGCACAGGTTTGAATCCCAAGAATGCATTGGACAAGTGTATCCTTAAGTAATGGCACACACACAGTATCACACAATACATGACAAATTATATTTATGTGTATATTTTGTGTGTATATAGACACATGTGCATATGAGTGTCAGTGTGTACATGTGTGCATATTATAATGTCTGCTGTGTTCTCCACAAGCAAACTGCTCTCTACAATTCTAGCTTATGGCTTGTGGTTATTTCTCTAGGTCATCCACAAAACATAACTTTGGGGAAATCATTTTTAATCCTCATTCATACTTACATTCTATACCCCCTTCCCTTCCAAAATTGTTGGTATAAATGTTATCAAAGTAATACAGATTTGTAAACTATAATTAATAAATATTTTCATGTTTTCCCCTTCACAAATAATTTTCAACCAGTTCATCTAGATAATAGATTTTTCAATTGCATTTGATTTGTCATCCAGTTATTTCACTTGTATTTTTAGCATTGAGTTAGGTTTTTGACTTTCTGGCTCTCTGTATGTTCATTAAACTGCTTCTTCATACAGAGTAGAGAGCCTCACAATAAAAGCAGATTGACTAAAAAACATCCTATTGTGAGATCATCAATATTAAGGTTTGCAAGTTTCTTCTCCTAATTTCAAAATGTCTTTTTCATTTCAGATCACCACAGGTAGCTGCCTCACAGCGTCAGTCTATTGATTCTCACTGCAAGAAGTGAAGAAGAATCCACCGAATCAGGTATGGCTTTTGATATCAAAAATTATCCACTCGACATTAAATGTATATAATACACTACAGGCTGAAACTTTAAAAATAGCCTCACAATGGAACTTGAGGCAATTGATTTTAGAAATTACTAGAAGAAATCTTTTTTTTTTTTATAATACAAGATCTCTTGTGTGGAAAAGAAACGTTATACAAGTACTTGTTAAGGCTTCCACATTGTAATTTGCACCAGCTAATAATTATCCTATCAACACATATTCTGCCAAAATGTCTTTAGTCACAGTCCTTCTAATGCAATCTGGGTGCTCATTGTTCTTCTGTGTGATGCTTGCTGGAAGCTCACAGCTTCTTCTGACTCTAATCGGTATTTAAACCCATTGTCTGTTGAAATGAAAGTAACAAGGCTTGGTAGTACAGATGTTTCTCAAGAATTGCAAATGGAGGGGTTAAAACCACAAATTAAGCCAAATACTTTCAGTCCTTGCATGCATTTATTTGGGGATGGTGAGATAAACATTACTATCAAGAGAAAAAATGTTGTGTTTCAAGTTGTAATGATGTGTGATCTGCCTAAAAGATGGCATGTGGACGTGGGTTACCTGTTGACTGATCAATTGAAACCCAACTGGGATGTACACGTAAATGAAATATCATTTGTCTTTGTGGATGCTGATTTTGACAAGGACTTGGAGACATGTATAAAAGAGAAATAAAATAATGAGAATTTCATTCTAAGTGTATTAGTAAGCAGTAGAAATATTTTACAAGCCTTTTAGTGGTATCATCATTATTTATTGGTTAATAATTATTATGAACTATTTATCTGGCCTTGACCCAAAATGCTCTAAATATTAATTTGTAAACCCAAGTTCCCAAAATTAAAGATCATAATACTGAATAATGCCATATTCATTCCTTAGGAGTTATTCACAAAGATTTTAAATTATAATTATCCATGAGCACAATTAAAATATAATCTATGTTAATGAACTGACAATAATTTCATTTAAGAGAAACTGAGGGTGAAGAGATTCCTTCTTTCACCTCCCCCTCCTCCTTTATTGATAAAAACAGTATGCTCTAATTCCTGCCTTGTATTTAAATATTTTTATGTGAATTCCTTCTTTAAAATTTTTCACATACTTGCTGAAAACAGGTGGTAACTATGGCTGAGGAGTGGGTACCTAATATGCAATGTGCACAGGGCTAACTTCATAATCACAACCTCAAGTATTTGACAGAACTTTAATTTTTGTATAAACTGCTTAAACACTTATTGACAAGATGTGTATCCTTGCACTAGGTTGATTCCTCTGTATGAAACCAGCATCTAAATCTCCTTAGATTATAAACCACACATAGATAGAATCTACCCCTTAAAGCTTTGTTCACATAAAATTAAGAGATTTATGATGAATCATCTTTGGGGTAATATCCAGAATGAAGATGTTAATGGTGGGGTTGGAGAGACGACTCAGCAGTTAAAAGCCCTTGCTTGCAAAGCCTGATGGCCCAGGTTCAATCCCCTCACAACCAAATAATGTCAGGTGGACTAAATAGCTCATGCATCTGAAGTTTATATGCAGTGACAGGAAGCCCTGTTGCTACTACACTCACTCTTTCTGTATCTGCCTCTTTCTTTCTGTCTCTCTCTAAAATCAATCAATCAACCAATCAATAAAACAGATGCTATTTAGTCTTCCAAGTTCAGGAGGTGAGATTGCAATGGAATTTGATGGATCTTGATACCTTCATCTGACACACATTGTTCTTACTGCTTTTGACCATAATAGCAAGCTACCTAATTTATACCTTTAATTTCAATTTCATTACTTGAGCTAAAACGTCTAAGGCAAGTTTCCATTGAAGAAGCAAATAAATAATAAATGAGTGTTTTATAATGCTTCTCACTGCATTCAGGTTTCTGGGTGAACCACTTAACACCCTCTTCCTTCCGACCCACTGGATGAGAGGAATGTATTAGGGGAAGTCTTTCCTGTATGTTTTTAATATCTCTATTGTTCTTTTCAAATATTGCTTTAGCATAAAAGAAGATATATATATATATATATGTATATGTATATATATATAATTCTATGTTATCCTTGATAACTACATAATCACTTGAATTCTTTATTGGGTGGACATTTTAAAACTGATAGATAAGAGGAGAGTCAAGTTCCATCTTTCTTTTTACAAGTTGTGGCTCCTGAGGAGAAAATTTTTCCTTTCTACAGTTTCATAATTTTCAAGTTGTTAATAATATTACCAAAAAGAGAATTTTAAATAAAAGTTGAACTATAAAATTCATTTTAAGCTTACATTGTGTAACACAAAGAGGAACTCAAATATATTAACTATAAAATGAAATTGCTCATATTACTAAAGAGTTCACAAAGTAAAAGTATTTTATATGTTCTTAAGTATTCAGAATTGAAAAAAAAACTCTTGACACTAAGAATGCAGTTAATAAGCTTTGAAGTTTGAAGATTTTCCCTGCTTTGGGTCTTTATCAATATTGATTACTGTTATAAAGCATGAACTGATAAGAGTACAATTAGTTATTTTATTAAATCATATGGTAATGTTGTAAAGCATATTTATTATCCTAATTAATTAATGGGAATATTCAAACAAGAAGGACTATTTGTCAAAGTTATTCACGTTATATGTACCTTTTCCTTTATTATTCTAATTTATGAATGGGAAGATTCAACCAAAAAGAATTAAACAATTTGTCTAATGCATTCACTTAGAAATTATACATCTAGAATTTGAACTGAATAGCGATAACATCAAAATCTTAATTTTTCATATTTTACATCAAAGCCAACTGGATTTTTAACATACCTGAGTAGACTATGTGTGATGGTTAATTTTATTGTCAACTTGACCTGTTTAGTCATCTTGTGTGGGCCTCTGAGATTGTTTACAGGAAGGCACCCTTCTCAGTAAGTGAGGAGGCTCAGGAAAGATAAAAACAAACTTCCATTTCTGGGAGGGCAGTGCAGGAAGGAATTTGCAGAGATTCAGGGAGTCAACAAGTCTGGGGAAAGGGTTGCAAGACCCTGTCCAAAGGCTATATAAAGGGGAAAGAAATCTCTATTTCAACTCCACCCCACCTGTTTGCTGGTGTTTGTGGTGTGTTGATAATGGCCTCTCTCTCTCTCTCTCTCTCTCTCTCTCTCTCTCTCTCTCTCTCTCTCTCTCTCTCTCCCTCCTCTCTCTCTCCCTCTCTCTCTCCCTCCTCTCTCCTTGGACCTGTGAAATTGAGCCCAGCCTTTTTTGCCATCATGGACCTTCCCCTGGATGTGTAACTTCAATAAATCCTTGCCTTCCATAAACTATGCCTGGTTTGAAGGTTCATCCCAGTGGCATGTGGCTGACTACAACTTGTCTACCAGAGAAAATTTATGAATTTTGTTTTCTCAAGTTCTTAAATTTTGATCATATTTATTTTTGGATATATATATCCATGCATTTTTCTTGATTTTCCACAAGGATATCAAGTTGGTCTTCTTAAATGAAGATTCTTTTTCTTCTTTCACTTTTTTCTTTAAAAAACCTACTTTAATGTCAATTCCTAAATTTCTATATGTTTGCTAAATGATGATAGTCTAATATGTATATACATTCTTTTATGTTTTCTTTATATGTATTTATTTTTTCTTCCAGAAATAAATATAACTCCATGGTTGCCTGTTTTGTGGCATCTAAATCATTTCCAAAAAATGAATTGTCACCTTAGATATTATGTAAATATAATCATATAAGTATTATGTAAATGTAATTACATATGAATGTAATTACAGAGATATGCAATGCAAACTTTGGAGCTGCAATGTGGTGAGTTATAGGAGTTGGTAATTATATACCATGATCCCTTCTAAATCCAGGAAAATTTTCATTAATTTTTTATATTTGAAAAATACATTAAGCTTCTTATTGTGTTCTGCAGAGGGTGTGGTGAATGGGTGAATTTGGAAGTGCAGAGTGAGAGGCTTTGTGAAGCTGAAAGATATTTCTATAGCCAAAGTATCTCAGTTCCTGTATTGTTGAGATTGTGTCAGTTTTAATCATCACTGAATTCTCCTGGAGATGGGTTTCCAATGGAATGAGAAGGAATTTCTCATTCATATCATAGAGCATTTCTTGTAAAAAAAATAGCTGGTACCTGGTAAAGTTTTAAATCATTGAACTTGTTATAAAATTGGCTGTCTAAAAATAAAAATGAAAAGATCAACACATAAAATCTAAAAAAGTAGAATAAATATCAGTACTTAGAGACTTGTATCAGGTAATGATTCTGACAGATAGTATTATGTACATATATAGGAGAAAAAAATATATATGGCAATAAGGTCAGATCTGGAAAATGAATAAAAAGTTCATGTATCCATTTATCTTGACAATAACTGTGATGGTTATCATTTGTTGTCAAGTTGACCTTTTTAATTATCTTTGATGGGTCTCAGTAGGGGGCAGGATATAAGGAGGCTCAGGGAAGCTATAAATAAATCTCACTTCCTGGGAGGGCAGTGCAGGAAGGAAATTCCAGAGACTCAGGAAGTCAACAAGTGTGGGATAGGATTACAAGACCATGGCCTTAGGTGATAAAAAGGGTAAGAAAAATTTTCTCCCTTAGCCCCTGCCTGCTTTGCTTGTGTGTGTGTGTGTGTGTGTGTGTGTGTGTGTGTGTGTGTGTGTGTGTGTGGTGATGGTTTTAATTCTCTGCTTTGGTCTTTTATAACTTTCCCTGGATTTGTAGCTTCAATTAATCCTTTCCTTTCATAATCTGTGCCTGGTTTGGAGATTCATCCCAGCGGTGTGTGGCTGACTACAACAATAACTGTTTTCAACTTCATCAAGAAACTTCAA
>PVHP010031965.1:0-20646 GCA_004024765.1 Zapus hudsonius | reverse complement strand
GGTTCCTGTCTCAATGGCCTATCCTGTGTTGATTGAATGACTGTGGTTATAGGTCCCTTGTTCATCATTCATTGTCTGCTGAGTTCCCTATGGATCCTCCCTGCTATGACTGTGGTGGCTCCTCTCTTGTCAGGATCTCATCCATCGGCCTAAGGTTGGTTGGTAAGGTTAGATGGGCCACATCTCTCTCGTTGTATCCGTCACAAGCCGGACCCAAGCGCAGAAAGCAACATTTTACTTTTATAAAGATGTTAGTTGTTAGGAAAAACTAATCCATTAGGATTCAGCTTCTTAAACTGATTGTGGGGGTTGGGAAAATTCTGGTAACAATAAAGGGTTTCTGAGTGCTTATCTACCATATATTAAGTGAAACTCAAATGTAATGATCCTGAGGTGTTTCTGTCAATGCTCACCTGTATTTCGTGGTGTAACTTCACTGTAGCCTTGGTTTTGTACACATAACTCGAACACTTTGAATTGTGTATGACATCACACCACACAAATGCTGCCTGAAATACTTCGGCTCAGATTCAAGACTAGTGTATGTATGCTCTGGACTGTAGAGGTGATACTGTACATAGAAACACAGTGCTTTAATTATAGAAATGAGAGACTTTTCATGCTTTCTTTTCATAATTCCGCAGCATAAATATCAAATTATTATGTCTTTGAATTGTACTGTGTTGGAATCCTTGATTCAGAAATGCTGTTTGAATAGCTGAACTTAAAAATATAAAATTTGCTTAAATGAATTTTGGCTTGACATTAGGACAAATTAAAAAAAATATTTTATTTATTCATTTTCAAGCAGAGATACACAGAGAGAGAGATAGAGATAGAGATAGCGAGAGAAAGAGAGAGAGAAAGAGAGCACACCAGAGTCATCACCTTGTATGTGGGTACTGGGGAATTGAACCCAGGGCCTTAGGCACTGGAGGCAAGTGCCTTAACTGCTGAGCCATCTCTCCAGCCCTGGGACAAAATGTTTTTTGAAATGACTCTAAAACATAAACTTCTGCCACTTGTTTCTAAGCATGGAAGATTATAAATTAGAATCAGATTAACTCTGAAAAATGTTGAATCTTGCAAGTGCAGTTATCAAATGTTCTTATGTAAAAACAAATAAGCACATCCTTATTAGTTACTTTTTTTCCCTTGCTGTGACAATACCCGACAATATCAACTTCAGGAAGGAAAGGTTTATTTCACCTTTTCAGGGGATACAGTTCATGGTGGCAGGTAAGACATGACAGCAGGGACACGAGCTACCTAGTAACATTGAGTCACCAGGAAGCAGAGAACAGTGAATGCTGGTGAAGGAGAAACAGGCTTTTTACAGTCAGTGAGGAAGGGAAGCACAGACAAGGATACCAAAGGATGCCATTGTCCTGGCAAAACCAGTGCTCATGGCATTGAAGCTGGCTGCCAGCAACTCTCCTGCTTCCTCCTCAGCTCAGGCTCTCTGGTCTGGTCCTGGTCCCACCCAGGTCAGCACCTTGAGTCCACTAACCAATCAGGTCTCTCCTTACACACCTGAGCCTGAAAAGAAGGCTCACCCTAGTTGGGTGTCTGATACTTATAAAGGAGATTAACCATGTGGACCAGCCCTGTCTTTTTCTTTGCTGTGATCTCACGTGAACGTTTGTGTAGGTCTGGCTCTCTCTGGAAAGGGGAGAGCACTTTTCTTAGCCTGGGCATTTTCCTGCTTGCCTTCTCCATGTGACTTGCTTTGGGGTGCTTTCTTCCTTTCATTACATACATGATTTTTATTTGATCTATTACTATTACTTTTGATATGTTTGTTTGTCTATCTATCTATCTATCTATCTATCTATCTATCTATCTATCTATCTATCTATCTATCTATTTATGGTTGTTGCTGCTTAAGACAAGATTTCAGTCTAGCCCAGGCTGACCTGGAACTCACTCTGTAGCCCTGGCTGGATTCAAACTCAAGGCAAGTCTCCTATAAATCTGCCTCCCCAGTGCTGGGATTAAAGGTGTATGCTACCTTGCCTGGACCTTCACTATTCCTTAATTCTCTCTGGTCTTTATGTGAAGGGGATCTTTTGCTTCTTTTGGATGTGCCTCCTTTGGAGCCTTCTTACCCTGGGATATTTCTCCTTAGAAGAGATTCTCTCTGTCTCCCTTCTCCTTTCCAGCCAGGCAAGGAGGAGAATTCTCCTTTGGCTTGAGTCTTTTATCTAACTTCCTTCCTGGATCTTAATTCCCCCTACAACAAACCTCATAATTCGTGATTCCTCCTTAAATAAACAATCATTCTTAATTTTTTCCTTCTCAGAGTCTGTTTTTATCAATTCTTTGCTAAAATTGGATTAAGGGGGTTGGAGAGATGGATTAGTGGTTAAAGGAGCTTGCTTGCAAAGCCCGACTGCCTGGGTTTGATTCCCCAGTGCCCATGTAAAGCCAGATGCACAAAGTGGTGCAAGCATCTGGAGATTGTTTACAGTGGTTAGAGGCCCTGGTGCTCCTATTCCCCCTCTGCTTATAAATAAATAAATAAATAAATAAATAAATAAATAAAATATTAAAAAAAATAAAATCAGATAAAGACCCAAAAGTTGGGGTACACGACCTTCCCTGAACTCCAAAATTTGGCATCACTGGTACTCAGCTCCCTTTCTCCTTTTTATTCAGCCTAGGTCCTCAGCCCATAGAATAGTGCTTAGAATAGTTAGGAAGGTTTTTCCCACCTCAAATCATCTAATCTTGAAAATTCTTCTCTGCCATGCTCAGGGATTTGTCTCCTGTGTGGTTCTATGTCCTAGAAAATTGATAATATTAGCTGTCTTTATCTTTTTTAATTTGTAAATTATTTTAAAACTTATTTATTAGAGAGAGAGAGAGAGAGAGAGAGAGAGAGAGAGAGAGAGAGAGAGAGAGAGTGTGTATGGAGATTCTCGGGCCTCCAGGTGCTGCAAACTAACTCCAGATGCATGTGCCACCTTGTGCATCTGGCTTTACATGGGTACTGGGGAATCAAACCCAGGCAGTTAGGCTTTGCAAGCAAGCTCCTTTAAGCACTGAGCCATCTGTCTAGCCCAGCTATCTTTAATAAATGGTAAAAATTGTATGTTGCTGGACGTGGTAGTGCACACCTTTAATCCCAGCACTTGGGAGGCTGAGGTAGGAGGATCACTGTGAGTTCAAGGCCATCCTGAGACTACATAGTGAATTCCAGGTCAGCCTGGGCTAGAGTGAGACCCTATCTCAAAAAAAATTATATATATATATATATATATATATATATATACACACACACACACACATATATATATATAACACATATATATGTTAACCAAAGAATTTTTTTTCTTTATTGTCCATAATGAGTTACATTGTTTAGTGGGCCAACCATGAGTTGTTATCCCCAATTCCCCATTGCCCCCCTTCCCCATCCCCAGTCCCAAAGAATTGTTTTAAGCTAAATTTCTTTATTATTTATTCTTAGTAAAGGTTTGGTTTACCTGTTTTTGTGTACCTTATATACCTAGTGTTGCATGAAAACTCTTGGTTGAAAAGCACTTGTGAGTGGAAAAAGTTTAAGGACCCTGAGTGAGGGACCTTTTGATGTCGGTGCTTTCTGACTCTTGGTCTGGTTACCCCACCCCTCTTTTCCCCCTCCCAGGTACATAGGCACCAATATTCTAGGTTTCTGTCTCCTTTTTTATACCATGTACTTTGCAAGGTACACATTTGTTTCCAGATATCTATTGAATAAACGATTATGTAGAGCTTATGAAATTGAAACATAGGCATTTTGAAATTTACAACTTTAATGACCAGCTTTCAAATTCAAAGGACGTGGGAACCTTCTCACAGTACTGTGAGAACAGACAGCACTGTGTATTTTGACACTGTGGACTGTCCTAGCCTTCCATGACACTGGAGAGTCCTGTTTGCTCTCCAATCTTTTCATCAACTTTTCAACCTTCTCTCTCTTTTCTATTTCCTGGACCTCTGCCTTTCTACTGGAAGTAAGTGTTCATATTGTCCAATGAGAACTTTTGTCCGTATACTGAAGTTGATGATAAATATTTTTCAACAACCGAATGGATAATGGCTATGGAAAATATAGAGCAGAAGGAAGGAAGCTAGTGGTGGAGTGCTAGACAGTGGGCAGTTGGCTTGCCCAAGGACAGAAACAACTTTGCCTGATGAGAAGGCAATCTCTTCCAGGAGTCAAATAAATGCAAGTGAATGAGAAAGGTATCAATTTGTGTATATTAAATTAAAAGATCTTAACATATGCTTTTTTTTGCTAATTATATACTAAGATTTCATTGTGTGCTAATGAACTGTAAATTTGTAATTTACATTCAGAAAAAAAACTTGTAGGCTTTAATCTTGTGGGTTTACTCATCAATTTTGGGACTTTTTTTTTTTTTTTACAATAGCAATTGCTTACCATTTCAACCTTGTCCTTTCATCCTGTTCCTAAGAACTGTCTTCATTATCTTCTCTGTCTCCTCTCCTTTTTCTCCTTCTCCCCCTCCTCCTCTATCCCTTGCTCTTTCCCTTCCTTTGTGATGCTGGAAGAATAAAACACAAGCATCCTGCCAATAAGCCATAATCTTAGCCCTGAACTTTGTGTTCATTCTGGAATCACTTCTACCTAGAAGCAAGAGGCAAGTTCTCATTAGCTGCGTCATTTGTCCTAATCCATTTTCCCTTGCCAGTAATCTGACCAAGAAGCTCTAAGGGACTTTAGCCATTTACATATCCCCCCATTTTCCTGAGTGTGTTTTGTGATACTGTATGCCACTTAGGAACTGGTCCTAACATATGTCATTAAAATCTACCCGTAGTACAACAAAATCAGTAATGATAAGCAGTTACTATTAAAGTTTACTAAATTCATTATCTAGTCAATTAGAAATAAGTTTCATGACACGAAACTAACAGAAAAAGTAAGGAATGTAATTGTTTATAGTTTATTGCTATTGTATGAAGAAAAAAATATGTGAAAAAGCAGTAAAAGTACAGAAAAGAAATGCTGTGTGGAAGTCTACCAGAATAGTGATGCCAGCGAGATCTCAGTCCCCCGGGAGAAAGGTCCTTGAAGCCTTAGGTGGGTGTCAGGTTAGTGGGAACATAGTGGCTGGTGTTGGAAGAACTGCCCATTGCCTCTGTGAGAGCTTTGCCACTAGGGCTGGATGTGCTCTGCTTCTCTCTGTTATTCACTACTTTTCTAATTGGTGTGACAAAATACCTCACAGAAGCAAATCAAGGAAGGAAGGGCTTACTTTGACTAAGGGAACGTGTGGCAGTAGGAGCGTGTCTGCTGTCGGCAAGCACGTGGAGATGAATGCTGGTGCTCTGCTTGTGTCCTGAGCTCATCCTTTTATCCAGTCCACGACCCAAGCCCATGAGATGGCTCTTCCCACCCCAGTTACATCTCTGCAAACATCAGGGACCACAGGTGTGTCTTCTTGGTGACTGTCAAGCCTCTCAATTGACAGTCCAGATTGACCATCACTGTGCATGTGTGTGAGTGCATGTGCACATAGTGTATGGGTGTGTGTAGATGGAGAAGACCATGGGTTTTAAAAGTTCAGAAATTTACTGAGCGTCAGGGAGAAACTGGGATAAATGTATTTTCTAGTCCTTACTGTTTAACTTCATTAAAATTTTTTTTTCTTCACAACTTCGATAATTATAGACAATAAATCATGATAGTGTCCTCCCCACCCCGCTCCCCTCTCTCAGTGTCTCAAGTCCACCCTCCATCCTATCCCCTCCCCCTCTCAATGTTTTGTTTCGATGGCATCATCTTTTCCTCCTATTATGAAGGTCTTGTGTGGGAAGTGCCAGGTACTGTCAGGTCATGAATATAACTTCATTATTTTCATTCCATGAACAATTCTCTATAATTTATTTGCTGGCTTTCTGATTTTTCCTTAGCATTCCCTACCTGCCTTCCTACTATGTAGTTTTTGCTTTTTCTTCTTGTATCCAGTTGTGTTTCAGGAGTGCTTTTTGTCCTTTAGGAATGACATCAAGGCAACCCTAAATTATATATATGAATGTATAACCAGTTCTGAACCGTTTTATTGGGTTGTGGTAAGCATACAGTTTTTATGGGCCAATTAATTATCCCAGGTGGTCCCTTAAAATACAGCTGGTATTACTAACCATAAGTGCTCTTCTGGAATGTAGATTTAGGTTTTAAGTGTGCTGGAATATGTTTTCTGCAAGGACATAGAACCTAGAGTAATTTTAATTTTTTTTTGTAACCTATTCAAAACTACTGCAAACAGTTCCAGTTTCTGTAGAAATACCTCCCTGGAAAACGTGACATTGTTATTATTGAGGTGACAGATTTTGACACTGAGGGAGCTCGGTTAGAGTTGAAAGGAGAAAGTTAGGTGGGATTCTGTGGCCTGGCACGCTTTGCCCTGTTAGACTTACAGATGTGGTCCCTGTGCTGGACCTCTGGCAAGAGTGCAACTCTCTCAGAAGCTGCTTGCTGCTTTGAATTTGGTATGGCTGCCTTTGCTACACAGATGTGTTATGAAAAACTAAGTCCATTCACTTACCATATCATTATTAGTCTTGCCATAGTCAGCTGTCCATTGCTGTGACAAAATACCCAAGAAAATCAACTTAATGACTACAGTCTGTTGTCAGTTTGTGCTTTTGTTTTGGGGCCTGTGTCAAGGTAGGACTTCATGATAAGGAGTTTGTGTGGAGAAAATCAGCTCATTTTACACTAGCTGGGAAACAGAGGGTCCAGGGTCCTAATATCCATCCCTTTCCAGCACAGGCCCACAGTGACCACGCCTCCCAAAGGTGTCATTACTTTCTAGTCTTTCACAAGTGCAGACCAGGCTGTCACCACATGGACCATGGAAAAGACCTTTAAGATTCAAGCTGCACAAGTCACCTACTGTTAAGATTAAGCATTGTGTGAGGGATACAGGTCAATCTAAAGTAAATGACTCAATGAAAGAGTAATTTGGTTTCTCTCTCTTAATACATGGAAATTTTTAAGGAATTTAGTCAAGAGCATTTTTTTTTTCCAGGGCTGTGTCTCACTCTACCCAGGCTGACCTAGAACTCACTCTGTAGCCCCAGGCTGGCCTTGAACTCTTGGTGATCTTCCTACCTCAATCTTCCAAGTGCTGGGTCTATGGTGTTCCACCATCCCGCCTGGCTCAAGAGGAATTTTTTTTTTTTTTTGTAGTAAAACATAGTTATTGATTGGGTCAGCTTTAGAAGTTTATTTTTTAAAGAGACTCTGCAAAAAATGTATTCGCCTGTAAGTCTTATTCTGGGTTTTCTGCCTTATTCATTTCCTTTCTGTGCCAAGCTTACATTTGAGCAAATTTGTTGAATTGTTTGCTTTGGTGATCATATGTTGTGTTTTTAATGTGGCTTCAATTTTATTCATCAGTTATCTTTTCTAACCATGTTATATCGGCTGTCTCATCTGCTCTTTTTCATAATGAAAAAGAAATAATAATTGAAGGCAAGAATTTAGTCTGTGGGTTTTGGCCACTCAGAGCAGATATGGTTTTATAATACAGGATCAGTAGCCTGACTTTCTGTTATTTTCATCATCAGTAACTGTAGTCACAGGGTGATGCAAGTATTTCTGAATCATGTTTTTGTGAAAATAGGCAGAATCTCTTTAGCAAAGATTTTGATTTGTTTCAAGAGGAGTAAAATATAGTCACCTGTAAGTCAGTTCTTCTCTGCTGCAAGGTGGAAAGGTTAGTGAATTTTTTTTATTGTCCATAATGAGTTATATTATTTAGTGGGCAAACAATGAGTTGTTATCCCCAATTCCCAGATTCCTTCTCCATGGGTCGTCTGGATCAGTCCTTGTGACAGGGGACCATGGATAGCCTAGTATTCAGCCAGGTTCTCCAGGCCATGCCTCTGGATAATCTCCCCCACCATAGCTCTTACAATCTTTCCGCCCCCCTCTTCTGCATAGTTCCCTGAGTCGTGGTGGATGAGTATTAAGGCTGCTTTAATGTTGTGAGCTTAGGGGTCTTTGTGTCGAAATTGTTGGTTTCTGTCTCACTGGCTTATCCTGTGTTGATTTAATGGCTGTGGCTGTGGGCCCCTTGTTCATCCCGTCATTCTCTGCGGGGTTCCATATGGATCCTCCACAATATGACTGTGGTGGCTCCTCTCTTGCCAGGATCTCAGCTATCGGCCTACGATCGGCTGGTAGGGTTAGATGGGCCCCAGCTCTCTCGCTGCATCCTGAAAAATACAAACATAATCTCTTCTTCCTACTAGTCTGCATAGAGTTTACGGTTATCCTGATTAAGGACCACATATGAGGGAGAATATGCGGCGTTCAATTCTCTGATCTTTTGAATGTTCACTTAGTAAGATCTGCGCAAATTCAGACCATTTTTTCCTAAATTTCGATATGTCATTTTTTTCTTTCAGCTGAGTAGAATTCAATTGTGTAAATATACCACAGTTTCGCTGTCCATTCCTCCATGGATGGGCATTTGGGTTGATTCCAATTCTTGGCTATTATTTATTTATTTTTTTAATTTAATATTTATTGTCCATAATGAGTTACATTATTTAGTGGGCAAACCATGCGTTGTTATTAATTGAGCTGCTATAAATATAGTTGTACAAATGTTTCTGTGTCGAGATGTGACATCTTGTGGATAGATGCCTAGTAGAGGGATAGCTGGGTCCATTGGTAGTTCTGTGTCCACTCTGTTCAGAAGTCTCCACACTGCTTTCCGTAGCAGTTGAACAAGTTTGCAATCCCACCAGCAGTGAATGAGGGTTCCTTTTTCCCGCATCCTCACCAGCAACGATTGTTGTTGGTTTTCTTTATTATTGCCATTCTGACTGGGGAAAGGTGGTATATCATTGTGGTTTTGATTTGCATTTCCCTGATGCTTAAGGATGCTGAGCACTTTCTCAGGTGAGAAAAGGCCATTTGTGTTTCCTCCATTGTGAATTCTCTGTTGAGATCAGTGCCCCATTTTGTGAGGGGGCAGTTGCTTTTTTGTTATTAATTTTTTTGAGTTCTCAGTAGGTTCTGGAAATTAGGCCTCTGTCTGAGTTGTAGCTGGTGAAAGTCATCTCCCAGTTTGAAGGGGGTCTACTGACTCTGAGAATGATGTTTTTGTCTGTACAGAAGCTTTTGAGTCTGATCAAGTCCCATTGGTTAAGTGACTGTTGCACTTCCATTTACATTAAAAGTTATAACTGTGAGGTTTGCCATGTTGTAGAGAATATGGAGGTTGGTATCTGAGCTGTTGCTGCTATCTTTTTTGTGTTTCCTTGTTTGTTTTCTGTTCCTTTCCTGGGGTCGGTTGTTTCGTCTGCATGGGATATCTCATGAAGTATCTTTTGAAGGTTTGGTTTTGTGCTCAAGCAATTGTAAAGCTGATTAATCTTGTGGAATACTTTAATTCCTCCATCAGTTATCATGGATAACTTTGCTGGGTAGAGTAGTCTAGGTTGGAATCCGTTCTTCTTTAGGTCTAGAATCGCTTTGTTCCAAGCTCTCCTGGCTTTTAAAGTTTCTAAGGAGAAGTCTGATGTGATTCTGATGGGTTTTCCTTTATATGTGAGTTTCCTTTCTCTTGTTGCTCTAAGTACTCTCTCTTTATCCTCAATGTTTGGCATTGTAACTAAGATATGTCTTGGGGTGTTCCTCCTTTGGTCCAATTTGTTTGGGGTCCTCTGTATCTCTCTTAGCTGTACAGGACTATCTCTTGCCAAGTATGGGAAATTTTCTTGAATGATTCTGTTGAAAATATTTTCTATGCCCCTAGTTTGGTTTTCTTCTCCTTCTGGGAGTCCCATGATCCTGAGACTAGGTCTTTTTATGATATCCCACATTTCCCTTGAGTCTTGTTCACTTGCTCTTTTGAATTTTGTCAAGGTTCTGATTTCTCTCAATTTCTCCTCTGTTCTGTCTTCCATGTCTGAGGTTCTGTTTTCCCAGTGATTGATCCTGTTGGTAAGAGATTCTATGGATGTTCTTATTATTTCAATATGGTTTTTGTTTTCTGCAACTTCTTTTTGGGTTGCTTCTTTCATCCTGTTGAGATGTGATTTCATTTCCAGGTTTGATTTCATTGCTTCTTCCTGACAGTCATTTTTATATTTGCAGATGTCTTCGGTTAATTTGGAAAGCTGGTTTTTGATACCTTCAGTTTGTTGGCTTGTCTTTAGTTCTGATATCTCTTTTCTGACATCCATTTGGTTCTCCTCCATTTTATTAAGCCTGGTGGCAAAGTTAATAAGCTGACTTTGTACCCTTTCAATATGTTGGTCCATCTTTTCTTGTATGACTAACGTTAAGTTCTCGTTAGGATCTGTGCCAGTATGATCAGGTTTTAGTGTCATGTCTTCCTGGGCCTGCCTATGCTCTCTCCCTTTAGTTGTGTTGTTGATGTCATTTGGCATGGTTTCCTCAGCTGGTGTAATATTCTTGCATTGAGGTCTGCCCATTTTTATTCCACTTGAGGCGGTTGGTGGGATGCCTTTGGAATATCTGAGCACTGGAAAGGTGCAGCAGTGGGAAAGCAACCGGTCCCAGGCGGAAAACTTATCCTTCCCGGATCAGCAAAGCAGCCTGTTCCAGGGGCGGGAAAGCAGCCGGTTCCGAGGTGGGATAGCAGCCGGTACTGGGCGGAAAAAGCATCCGGTCCCGGATGGGAAAGCAGCTAGGACCTGGGGTGTGAAAGCAGCCCAGTCTGGGGCAGGAGAGGAGCCAGTTCCCTGGGAGTGAAAGCAGCTGGACCCAGGAAAGCAGCCTCCATCCCTGGCGGAAAAGCCAGCCAGGTACCTGGGTGGGAAAGCGGCTGGGTCTCGGGGTGATGGGTGGGAAGGCCCCAGCTCGCACCCCGGATGGGCGGGAAGGCGGCCGGCTCAGGCCCTGGGGTGGCGGGCAGGTAGGTGGCTTGGTCCCCCGGGGTGGCAGGAAGGCATCCGGTTCGGGACGGGGTGGCAGGAAGGGGGGGTGGCTCGGGCCCCATTGTGGCGGGAAGGCAGGCGGCTCAGACTGCTGAAGCAGGTCCTGCTAGCTGCGCTGTTGTACTCACTGCCTCTGGCTGCCCTTATGTTCAATGCGGGTTCCAATCAGTAGAATCTGTTGCTGGTAAGTGTCCGAAGTCGAGGTCCTGGCTATTGCTTGCGTCCACAGCCTGGATCACAGCTAAAAACCCTAACCTCTCTGTTAATGAATTTTGAATTCCTACTTCCACTAAACTTTACAAACATTTCAGAGGATCAACAGGGGGTTTGATTTTAAATTTACTTAGGAGAAACTTAAACTTATTGGGTGTGCATGTGTGTATATCTGAAATAATTTAAGTCTTTGGAAGCAGCCATTCCCTCTAACTCTAGCTTGCAAAGTTGACAGGTGCCTTTTTTTCTTTTTGCCACCTTCACTAGGAAACAGAACTCTGAAATTCCAGTGTGAAAGGCATTTGCTGAGTAGTTATGCCATCTGGGGATAGTTTTTCAGACCAGAAGGTAGTAGACATTGGTTAATGTTATCTGGCTTTGTGTTTCATATTCTTTTATTTGGTCAAGTTGAATTATATCAAGTAGACCTAAAGAATTCTTACTTAAGCTAGGTTGACTTTGAATCCCAAATTAATTAGTTTTACCTTTGTACATCTAGTTGGGAAATGGCGATAACTTGGCTCTTTCTTTAATTGAACAAGTAAGGTTGGGAGGAAAAGTTAAGTGCTGTGGACGTGATAGCTTGACAACCTCTTCTGTCTGTGTCCTGTTATACCTTCCAAAAAGCCCAGGCTTTGACCTTGCTCCTGGAACAGGATGTCCTGCAGTGGTTTTGCCCAGTGGGACTAGTTGCTCTTTGGGTACAAAGTCTATGGGTAGGGTTTTCTCTTCTCTCAGATGCACTATGCCAAGAAGAGATGCCATCTGTCCTGGGCAGTAGCAATAGAGGAGGCATTGCCTGCTCTCCTTGTACAGTCTCCTCCTCTTCTTTTCTTCTATGCCCTCCTCCTATTCTTGTCTTCCTCCTCCTTTATTAGATGAATATTTATTTTTTTCAATTTTTTACTACTTACCTTTTTATTTATTTTTACTTACAAGCAGAGAGAGATAGAGATAAAAGAGGCAGACAGAGAGAATGGGCATGCCGGGGCCTCTAGCCGCTATAAACGAACTTCAGGTGCATGTGCATCTGCCTCTATGTGAGTACTTGGGAATCAAACCTGGGTTGTTAAGTTTTATAGGCAAGTGCCTTAATTGCTAAGCTATCTCTCCAGCCTTCAATTTTTAACACTTGACTTTTAAGATATTTTTGTTTATTTGCAAGGAGAGAGAGAGACCGACAGAGAGAGAGAGAGAGAGAGAGAGAGAGAGAGAGAGAGAGAGAGAGAGAGAGAGAGAGAGAGGAAGAGAACAGGTACGCCGGGGCCTCTAGCCATTGTAAACAAACTCCACATGCATGTACCATTTTGTGTGTTTGACTTTAAATGGGTACTAGGGAAATGGACCTGCATTGTTAGGTTTTGCAGGTAAGAACCTTAACTACCGAGCCATCTCTCCAGCCTCCCACTTAACTTTGTATTGACAATTTTTATACATATACATAATGTACTTTGATCATAATCTCTTCCCATTACTTTCTTTTGTTCTTTCCCCTACCCCTTCTTCTTTCCAACTATTCCCTCTTTTATTTTGACACCATTTTTTTTCCCTCTTCCATTATGTAACAACATGGCACTATCTTATGCAGGTCTTGGTAGGTAACCATAGCTGCTGTGAGGTCATGAATGCAACATGGCAGCCGTCCAAAGCACTCTTCTGTCTCTGTGGGATCATACTCCTGTTGACATGTCCATGTGCTATGTATGCATGTTAGTAAGCATATGGTGCACTTGTGGGCATGTGGAGGGCAGAGACATTTTATGTTGAGGGAGGCAGAGCTTACCAGCTAGTCTAGCTGCTCAGTGTGCCCTGTGGATCCCCTGTCCGCCTCCCCCGTTTATTGAGCCATCTCTGAAGTCCCCCAGGTTCTCCAGACTTAAGGGAGCAGCTTCTGTTGCCGCTTGTCTCTGAATGATCAAGCTGCTTTGTCTTCCTCGTGTCAGAGGGCTCTTCTGTCTCACCACAATTGTACTGTAGCAGTGGAGTCTGCGCCAAATCTCCCACTGGAACTGTGGCAAAATTGGCCTGTTGACAAGCCATTTGGAGTCCTTGGAGATTGTTGCACTGATTTTCCTAGCCAAGCATGGTGTTCTGCACCAGATATGTGAAGGGAGCTAGGGAGGTGATTGGGGTGGTGGGATCATCCCTAGAGGAATCGCAATAACTCTTTAAGTGCTGATTAGTGAAGGAGGAAAGTAGAGCAGTACAGGGCAGCATGGACCAAGGAGTCATCTCTGTCTCCAGAGCCCACCAACCGAGTTAGCAGTTGGCTAATGAGAAACGTGGGCAGACTTGGCCAAGAATTACTGTGAATGACTTCTGGGTCCAGTGATGGTACAGGATCATGATATGCTGAATGAACATAAGCCCCATCCCACACATTGTGTGTGCATTGCATTGTGAGCTGCTCAGGGGTCATGGACATTTAAAGCTTTAATAGTGAAGATACCAGAGCTTAATTAAGAGTCAACAAAGCCCTTTGATTCTGGATGAAATAGATGCCATCGGCAGTTGGTGAGGAGGATGGAAGTGAATGGTAGTAACTGTTGACATGATTCTTGCTTGAAATGTTCCTTCTTTCTCTTCACTCAATGTGTAGTATGTGAACTGGAATAGCATTGTCTTGGTTTATATCCTTTGGAGTTGAACATTTCCTTAGGGAGAATATATTAATAGAGAGTGAATTACATTTGCTTCTAAAAATGCACTCAAAGATAGAAATTTAGCAAATACTTTTGTTTTGTTGGTTGATTGGCCTGTAAGAAGTAAATTACTTTTTTTTTTTTTTTTTTTTGGTAAAATGTCTTATGAGAACTTTCTGGTAGGATAAGAAGGCCATTTTCTGTTTTTTCCTTTGCCTTTTTCTTTTCCAAATTTCTTCAGGTTATTTTGAGAATGACTTGGTTGAGTGGAGAAAGAAATATTAAATAAGAAAAAAAAATAGTGGGTTTTGGTTGAGAGTCCTTCATTGAAAGAGGCCCAGGGAGGAAAATTCCAAGATGAACTATTGAGGTACTTACAGCTCCAGGATTAAGTACTCATAGGGGATTTTGGCATACTAGATATCTGTTGAATAACAAATATCACCAACCATTCATCATCTACGGATAGTTCTGGGTTATTCAGAGGACAAATTCATAAAAAGAAATTAGAGAACTAGTCTGGTTTTGTTTCATGCAAGTGGGAAGAGATAATTCGAGCTTCATGTGGATTCAATATTTACTCTTACCTGAACTGCCCTGGGTGTTCGTTCTGACACTGAGAGTTTCCTTATGTGGGAACGCTTCACTTGCCCCAATGCACTGCAAACTGGGTGTGATAAAATCAATTTATTGAGTTGAATTAATACCAAAACATAGAATAAATAGATGTCATAGTATATCAAATGTATTAAAGGCAAATATTGTTGAATGAAACACAAAGGGTATGTAGAATTAGAAGATGTAGTTATCAGTGCGAATCCTGGTCAAAAATTGAAATATCATGCTGAGCTCCATGTCTAATGAGGTAAGCATTCCCCCCCCCCTCTTGTTTTTTTATGGTAGGGTCTTGCTCTAGCCCAGGCTGACCTGGATTCACTATGTAGTCTCATGGTTGCCTTGAACCCACAGCAATCCTCCTACCTCTGCCTTCTAAGTGTTTTGATTAAAGGTGTTTCTGTTGTATTGGTGTCTCTTGCATGCATGTGGTGATACTAATTAACTTTAGAAAGGTAAATGAGCAGACCCACTGTTGAAGAGAAGCAAGTGGTACATTCTCATGGGTCCCATGAACCCTTCAAAGAGTACCACGTTAACCCCTGGTAAACACATCTAGAAGATGGTCAGGGCCGTGGTATCTAGCAAGGACATGAAGGTCAAGGAGTGAATTTGCCACATTTTGAAAAGCAGGTGTTTTCTATTTTAACTTATGCTCCTGGACTCAGCTATGTCTTTGTGTTACTTTCTGCTGAAAGAATTCAGATGGTAGGAGAAGCATAGTTGGCTATTTAAAAGAGGAAGATTTAAGCAAGTTTGAAGTAGAGAGCAAAGGTCATCTCTTACTGGTTTGAAGATGACAAAAAATAAGCTGGGCAAAGTTTCTAACACTTCAAGAGTGAAAAATTGAAGTCACATATAGGTTGGGGATTTAAAAATAGCTTGTGGGCTGGAGAGATGGCTCAGCAAAGCCCGACAGCCTGGGTTCCATTCTTCAGTAACCCCCTAAAGCCAGATGCACAAAGTGTTGCATGCATCTGGACTTTGATTGCAATTGAAAGAGGCCCATTCTTTCACTCTGTCTCCGCCTTGCAGATAAATAAATAAAAATTAAAAAAAAAAAAAGAATTACAAGTAGGATACTAAAATTAGTTCTCTGGCCCAGCATGGTGAAGCTCGCCTTTAATCCCAGCACTCCGGAGGCAGACATGGGAGGATAGCTGTGAATTTGAGGAAGTATATGTGCTGCTGAGGCACCCAGTGTGCATTCTTGCAGAGACCAGAGGGGAATGTCTGGAATCCTCCTCCATCACTCACAGGCCTGTTTTTCCTTGGGACGGAGTGTCTTACTGATTCCAGAGTTTACCCTTGTTTGTGAGGCCTAAGGATTCTCCAGTCTCTGCTCCCCACGGGATTTGAGTCTGTGTGTGGCCACAGCCAGCTATTTACCTGTGTGCTAGGGAATCTTGCTTGTGCACCTAACTGCTAAACTATCTATCCAGCCCCCCAATATATTTGTATTTTAAATTGCTAAAAACTATGAATTCAGTAAACATTACATATCAATATGTAGCATTGAAAAAACTGCATACCATAGCAATACAAATAACCAATTTTAAGCCAAATAAACTCAATATTAGAAGTCCTCATTTTAAGTTTTATGAGAATATTTTAGTTTTCTGTTTATCTTTTATAAAACATTCCTCAAGATCTTGACTTTAGACATGTTCATTTCATAAATTTGGCATTTTCAACTGGGAAGGTTTTTATTCCCCATGAGGAAAACAGTTTTGTTATTACTAAAAATTACTATTATTGTATAAACAGTACTAAAATGTTAGAGATAGTTTAGAAAACAGACCAAAAATAATTATATTCCCACCATCAGTACAATAAATCTGTATAAATTCTCTTCCTATTTGTTTCCAATTTTGCTAGTAATTTCTAATTGGGAACAATTTAAACATGGGATCTCTTGAGATTTACCTTAAACCTATTTGCTTTAGGTTACAAAACAGTCATCCATTTTATCTTATCAGACAATATAGTTTCTGAGCTGAGCATAAAAGCCTAAGGAACAGAATTAAGAGGTGACATGTTGGGTCTCCCATCTTATGCATACAGAACACCTAACTACGTGGACAGCCACCATGGTGTGACTTCTACTGCAGATTTTCATCACCAGTGGAATCGCTATATGCAGCCGGTCACAACCAAACTCAGGTCTCCTAGATTCTCAGCATGCTCCATGGGGCCATTACCTCCCAGAGTAGAGATAGGACAGCAACAATGATCTTTCTCTGAAGGAATACTTTTCTCTGAAGGTTACAGGAGCTGGCTATGGTGTCCTGGCCAATTGGGGCATGGTGACTCGCCCAGCAGCAGGAATTTGCATGGAATAATGCCTGCTATTGAGAAGTAATAAATAGCTTTGCTGATAAGCCTCTGCATTCCTCTGCTTATCAAGCACCCCTCTCTGTGAACGTGAAGTGATTTCATTTTTCTTTGTGTAAAACAACATATTCCTGATGTGTCACAATTGAAGGGCAGCTAAGAGCTGGTGTCACCAAGACAATCCCTTTGCTTCCAGCTGCCAATTCTGTGAGCTTGACCCACAACACACACAGAGAAGAGAGGTGAGAAAGGCAGCCAGTGCCCTCAGCACAAACCTGAACCCCCAGGTAGGCAGAGGAGCCTAAAAAAAGGCTAGTGTGTGGTCCAGAGAAAGGCAGCTACTCGCTTTCACTGGCTTCATCCCTTCAATTCTTCTGAATCCATCTGTTTGCCTGGCTCCCCTCCTCGTTGCCATGGAGACTCATGCTAAATAATCATTGAAGCCAAGACTTCTCATACAGCTCAAGGTGGAGAATTCTGTAGTCACACTCTTAATCCTCATAAAAATCTATACCTCAGGTGAAAAGTAGAGATTAATAATCATTTTTTTTCTGATAATATTCCACTTGCAGGTATTCAAGGAAAAGAGGGTTGAATAATCTAGGGTGAATATAGAACTAGTCAGTTCCTTGGCATTTTTTGGCTCATCCAGTGAACACATTTTTCATTAGTTTTTTAATTAGTCTAACGATCCTTCTATTATCATTTCTACAGTATGTATTTTCTTTTAAGGATGACTGGTCCTTATCTTTAAAGGAATCACTATGAATCACATAAATCTTTACTTTCCCACCATAAACACCATCCCTTACATCACTTAAATTTAGAGACTTAATCAAATAACATAGGCTCTATCAAGTTTAAATCTTTCATTTTTCTTTTTTGTTGTTTTTTTTTTTTTTTGAGGTAGGGTCTCACTCTAGTCCAGGCTGACCTGGAACTCACTTTGTAGTCCCAGGCTGGCCTCGAACTCATAGCAATCCTCTTACCTCTACCTCCCAAGTGCTGGGATTAAAGCTGTGTACCACTACGCCTGGCTCAAATAAGCTTTTTACATTAAGTGTAAAACCATTAACCCAAACAAACAAACAAACAAAGTAATGTTTTATAGTTTAGTCAATATAGAACTCAGTTTATATTTTGTTTTATTTGGTGCCACAGGGTAGCATGTACCATGAACTTCTGATCCTTCTGCCTCTACTTCCTGAGCCACGGGACTACTGATGTGCACTATAATCCCCAGGTTAGTGCTGGGTTGGAACCCAGTGCTTCTCGAATACTAGACAAGTTGCTTTCTACTAGGTGAGCTATATTCCCAGACCTAGTTCACATTTTTAATAATCTGTGTAAAATCTACAAGTGCCCAAAATTGAAAATAATTATACATCATGTGTTAGATAATTCTAATATAATCAAATTCTAACCATTCGGAGATATTACACACACACACACACACACACACACACACACACACACACACTTATCTCGAAATCACAGGCACTCCTATCTTGAGTGCTGGGATTAAAGGTGTGCACCACCATGCCTGGTGAGCAGGAGTCTTAAATTGTTGTGCACCTTCTTCGTTAGTTATTCATTTATTTTCATGTATGGGGAGTGAGGTGTCAGGATCTTTTGCTGCCGCAAATGAACAACAGATGGTTGTTACTTTTTGCTTTCAGCTTTTTTTTTTTAATTTGTAAAACATTTTATTTATTTGAGAGCAAGACAGAATGAGGCAGGCAGAGACTGAGTATGGGCGTGCCAGTGCCTCTAGCCATTGCAAACAAACTCCAGATGCATGTGCCACTTTGTGTATCTGGCTTTATGTGGGTCCTGGGTCATCAGGCTTAGTAAGCAAGTGCCTTTAACCACTGAGCAATCTTCCCAGCCCCACTCCACCTTAATTTTTTTGTTTTCCTTTTTTTCCAGGTAGGGTTTCACTCTAGCCCAGGCTAACTGGGAACTCATTCTGTAGTCCTAGGCTGACCTGGAACACACAGATCCTCCTACCTCTGCTTCCTGGGTGCTGGGAATAAAGGCCTGTGCCACCATGCCTGGCTCTGAGCCTCCTTCCCTATCTTTTCAGTTTTGAGACAGGGTTTCTCCCTGAACTTGGAGCTCATCTATTCAGCTAGATAGCCAGCAAGCCTTAAGAATGCTCCTGTGTCTGTCTCTCCTGTGCTGGGTTTACAGGTGTGCACTACCTTCCAGATTTTGTACAGGTGCTGGGGATTTGAACCAAGGTCAACATGCTTATGCTTGAGTGCTTCAGTGACTGAGCTGTCTCCCTGGTCATCAGTGCAGTTTTATCTTCCGTTTTACTGATTTGCTGAAGGTAAACTTTTTTTTGTCACATATGAATTAGTCAATTGTACTTCTTTGGAAAAGTGTTCAGTTCTTTCATAAATTTATTTGGTTGGATTATTTGATCTTTTGTCGCTTAACTTTTTGAGTTCTTTATATAGGTTGGATAACTGACAAAGTTTTCTTTCCCCCCCATTCTCTTTTTATTTTTTATTTATTTTTTTCTTTCTTTCCCCCCATTCTGTGGGCTATAGGCTAGACTAGCTGGCCGGTCCGCAGCAGAGCTCTGTCTTTCTTCTCCTTCCCAGTGTGGAACTACAAGTGTGTGTTTGCTTGGTATTTTTCATGTGGGTTCTAGGGATTAAACATAAGTCTTTGTGTTTTCAAGACAAGCACATTCCTGATAAAGCTATCTTCCCAGTTCCCTTTGACTGTATTTCAAAGTGTTTTCCCATGATTTCTTTTTAAACTTGAAGATATAGGTCTTACATTACAGTCATTAATCCATCTGAGTATGAAATTCACTTATCTATTTTGAGTTGATTTTTGTGCAGGGCACAAATGAAGAGAAGGCTGATGAAATTCTTGCCCTGCTCCTCTGTGGTATCGTAGTTTCCTGAACGAAGTTTGAATGTGTGGTGCACTTATGTGTAATTTTTTTGGTATTGGTTCTGTCTGAGTGATGTACTGTGAGCTTTCTCCATCAGTTCTTTGATGATTGTCATTAAATTTGGAATGACCACTAGCTATTCTTTCCTCTTTTCTTCCCTTCCTCCCCCTTCCTATCTCATCCCTTCCTCTCTCCCTCCATCCCCCTTCTTTTCTTCCTTTTCTTTTTTTCATCTTTCATGTTTGTTTATAATTTTTGTGGGTGGCACACAGTTTTGGATACTCTGAAGCATTTTTTGAAATACCTTCTAAAAGGTATCACTGCTTCTTTCCATGGTCATGTCTAGTGAACTTTGAGCTCCTGAAAAGCACCCTTCCTTCCTTCTGCTTCAGTATTTTAATTTCTAGCATTTCCTTGGAGCTCTTAGAATTTACATTACTCTTTTGCTCTTGCATGTTTTCTGCCTTTGCATTAGAGAAGTTAGTGTACTAATCACAGTTCCTTTGAATTCCTTCCAAGATGACTCAGATCTGCGCCTGGATCTTGGGCTCTCTCTCAGGTAGTTTTTTTTTTTTTTTTTTTTTTTTTTTTTTTTTTTTTTTTTTTTTTTTTTTTTTTTTTTTTTGTAAATTTTATTTGCTTTTTTTCTCCCATGCTTGGTAATTTTTTGTTGAGCTTGACATGATGTATAGAGAAATAAGAACTTAGGTAATTAGGCTTCTACTATGAGGTTTTATGTCAATAGAGCCAGGGGCTCCAGGTATGTGGGTATGTTTAATGTTTGCTGTAGCTGTGGGAGCCAGGAACTACAAAATCCTGTCCTTACTTTTGTCTCCCCTGTTGTCTTTGAGATTCACAGTATGAACATTTTTAAGCCTTCAGGAATATTAAATCATCTTTTAAAATTCGGTTCATCTGACAGATAACATCAAAAGTCTGCAGGCAATTAGAAGAATCCATGGAGTTTTAAATAAATAATAGTTAATTAGAGTA
>PVHP010031964.1:0-20650 GCA_004024765.1 Zapus hudsonius | reverse complement strand
TGCTTTAGCACAGCCTGTAGGTTTAGGAGCAGACACAGCTACCCGGGGGACCCAGGGAGTGCCCACTTGCCAGGGGACAAGGCACGATGGCAGAAAAAACAATTAAGGCTCCATTACCTGGAGTCAGCCCTGCGGCTACACTGAAGCAACAGAGGCTGTCTGAGGACTGAAGGAAAACAGAGATGAAGGAGACTGGATGGAAGAGGAGAAAGGAGGGAGAAAAGAGAAAGAAAAGGGAGAGAAAGATAGGGAAAGAATAGGAGGGGAGAGAAGACAGATGCAAAGTGAAAACAAAGGCAAGTGTAAGAGATGGGGTATTGTAATACTCACCCACCATGACTCAAGGAACTGAGTGGAAGAGGGGGAGGAAAGATTGTAAGAACCATGGTGGGGGAGAATATCCAGAGACATTGCCCCCCTCAGTAATAACATACAAAGTGGGGGGGGGAGACCTGGCTGACTCCTGTGTTACCCATAACCCTCCAAACCACAGGTTGATCCAGCATCCCCACCGAGGAGGATACCCAGTGTGTTGGGGACAGGGAGGAGGGAAATGGGATACCAACACAATATTGGCCATACAATGTATCTAATTTTGAATAACAAAGATATATATAAAAATAAATAATAAATAAAGAGAGGTGGGGTGGGGAGAGGGAGAAAGTCACCCTCCTTAAACCAGGGATGTCCCAGGCTCTATAGCAGGAGCAGGGGCCCTCACTTCTACAACTTCTTAGGCATGAGCTCTTGGTCAAGCCTCCTAACCTCACCGTGCCTTAGTTTCCTCAACTCACAGAGGGGCAAAGAGGGTCTTTGTGAGGTGGGAAACTTTAGTATAAAGAGCTCAGAGCACCCCGGTCAGCTGATGCTGCCAATATTGATTATTATTAATAAATACCATTATAAGGCTGAGTGCATTTTTCTCCCAGATTCCCAAGCCACATAGCAAGCGTGTGGGCTTGGGCTGGGTTTGCCTTGTCTTTAGACCACCTTGCTCCTTACCAACTATGTTCAGTAGCAGTTCAGGGCTACTGAGAACTGTTCTTGCTGCTCAGATGGAAGCTCCTGGCTTGCTTTGTCATGGCAAAGTCCTACAACTATGTCCTTTTCCAGCCCTGTCATAACAGATAGAACTCCCTGCACGTAACCTGCAGGGTGAGTGAGGAACTCCACTCCAGGCAGCAAGCATTCAGAGATGCGCGATTGCTCATTTTTTAATTGTTATTGTCCATAATAAGCCAGTGAGACAGACACCAATGATTTTTGACACAACCTAAAGCAGAAGTGATTGCTCGTTTGAATGCTTCTTTCTCTGCTGGAAACAGATGTCCTTTCCTGCTGGGCGAGGAGTAGTTGGTACCATGGGAATGGAGCCCTCAAGGTGTCTGACACTTAGCACTGTGAAGCTCTTAACCGTATTCCAAGACAACATGAATCCTGTGAAAGCTGAGATAACGGGAGGGGTTGTGTGTGGGAAGGAAAGAGGGAAACATCAGACCGAGGACAGGGAATGGAGGTTGGGGCAGGGGTAGAGGGAGGCCAACTGTAGAAAAGCAGAAAAGACCCCCGGGTATGAAGACCTCTACTCACCTCAGTGCAAGGACTGTCTCAGAACTACAGTATCAATGGCCCTGCTAACAAAGCAAAACTTAAATAAGATTAAGCTGTGTGCAAAATTCATTATATAAAAAGTCAAAGGATTCTGGAATGTTTAAAAGGATTTCCTAAGAAATTGATAAAGTTTCATAAGACACATATAATAAGAGGGTTGGAATATGAGCATATTATCCAGAAATACAAATGCTATGGTTTGGTTGAGTGCCAGATGCCCAGCTGTTAAAGGCTTGGTCTTCATGGCACTTTTGGCAGGTGGGGCCCAGAGAAAGGAAGTTAGGACATTGGGGGGTGCCCTTGGAGTGAATGTGGGACCCCAATCTCTCTTCTTATTTTTTGCGCTTCCTGGATGCCATGAGATGACACACTCTTGCTGTGATGAGCTGCTTCACAACAGTCACGCACAACGGGGTCGAATCATAACGGACTGAAACCTCCAAAACTGTGAGTCAAAACAAACCTTTGCCCTTTGTAAGGTGACTGTCTCAGGCATTCTTCATACTTATGGAGAGAACTGGCTAATATAAACGATTATTCGGGAATGTTTATACTCAGGGGACTCAAACAGAGCAGAGTTGTTGTTCATGTTTATAGATTCCTTCAACTTGGCAGAGGCTGTCACCTGTGTGCTGGAGATGAAAAACAACCTAATCAGAGACATGTTTCCTGTTTCCCATCTGTTTAAAAAAAAATCTAAGGGAGGCTGGAGAGATGGCTCAGTGGTTAAAGGTACTTACTTGAAAAGGCTGATGACCCAGGTTCAATTCCCTAGTAACTACGTAAAACCAGATACACAAAGTAGCATATACATCTGGAGTTCATTTGTAGTGGCTGGAGGCCCTGGTGCACTCATAATCGTTCTCTCTCTCTCTCTCTCTCTCTCTCTCTCTCTCTCTCTCTCTCTTTATGTCTGTCTTTCTCTCTCTTTTTTCTCCCTCTCTCAAATAAATGAAGATATTTGAAAAAAAATTGAATGGCAAAACCTCATAGATAGATGCCTAAATTTAAAAAGATAATCTGTATAAATAGGTCATCACAATGCCCAGTATATAGAAAGAACTCAACAATGTAACCTACAAGCATTATTTGTATTATCATTAGTGATTGCAAGAGACTAAGTGCTGAAAAGTAGCTTAAGAACCATCAAATCTAATTTCTGGAAAATATTCAAGGAAAATAGTATATGTACCTTCCTCCGCCTCTCACCCCATTTTCACCAATCACCAAGAGCCTCTAAAGTCTACTTTATAAGAACCTTTCCTTCTACTCTGTCATCTCCATCCTCACTTGCTGGCTTCATCTGGTTGCCATTCTCTTCCATCAGGTCTACCTCAAGCAACTTGGAAGAGCATCCAGAAGATTCCTACCTCTAATCCACGTATTCCATTCACGATACAGAAGTTGTGCAGCCTGCCTTTGAAATCTTGCTTTATATTAAATTTTCATTTGTGTACATTTTTCCCTTCTGCAGACAGAGAGAATGGGTGTGCCATCCCTAATCTGAAATGTTCCAAAATCCAAAACCTTTTTAGTTCCAACATTAAACAGCAAGTGGAAAATTCCACACCTAACCTCAAGTGATAAGGCATAATCAAAACTTCAGATGCTCACCAAAATCATACATTACTTTATGTCTATCCGTAGATGAACGGATAAAGAAAATGTGATATGTGTACACAGTAGAATGTTATTCATCAGCCATAGTTAATGATGAAATTATGTCATTGTCAGCAATATGATTGGTATTGAAGGAAATTATGTTAAGTAAAATAATTCAAGCACAGGAAGACTAAGAGCGCATGGCCTCGTGCATATGTGGGTACACAGAAGTAGAGTGCAGGTTTTTCAGAAGCCAGCAAGGTCATGGAGGAGGGAAGGGTGGAGTGATCAAAGTTGATGGGTTCAGGGATGCTTCTGGATAGAAGGTGTGGCTTCTGTTCCATCGTATACTAGAGTAACCGTGGCTGACAGCCATCAACCAAACAGCTCAAAACAGCCACTGGAAAGGACTTTGAATGTCTTCTATATTAATGACTTTTCTCACTGCTGTGCCAAACCACCCGACAAAAGCTCACGGCAGAGAAGGCAGGGTAGAGTTTTTGGCCATCGGCATGAAGTTGGCTCCTTCACATATTTAGAGATTAGGATGCAGAGAGTGAGAAATGCTGGCATTCAGCTGGATTTCTACTTTTTTTTTTCCTTTTTTATTTTCATTATTTTATTTGCAAGCAGAGAGAGAGAGAGAGAGAGAGAGAGAGAGAGAATGAGGATGGGTGCACCAAGGCCTCTAACCACTACAAAGGAACTCCAGAAGCATGTGCCACTTTGTGCATCTGGCTTTATGTGGTTACTGGGGAATCAAGCCCAGGTCATTAGAATTTAAAGGCAAGTGCCTTAACCACTGAGCCATCTCTCCAGTCCCCTTTTACCTTTTCATTCATCCCAGTACATCAGCTCAGGAGATAGTTTGGCCCACACCGAGCAGTTCCTCCCTCCTCAGTGAATCTTACCTGACAATACCTTCCCAGGCACACACAGAGATGTGTCCCATAGGTGATGATAAATTCAGTCAAACTGACAGTGATGATTAACCACCACATGTTCAATGCCTAGAAATGGTAAAGATAACTAAGTTTTCTTGGTCTAATCATTAGACATTGTATTCATATGTTAAATGTCACACTGTACCCTACAAATATGTACAATTTCACACATCGATTTAAACAAGAAATGAGTACAATAAAATTGCCTTCTGGCCATATGTATAAAACCTACATAAAATATGTGTGCATTTTGTGTTTAAACTTAGGCCCCACCCCAATTTTCTAGTTCATATACATGCAAACAAGTAGATTATGAAAAATTTCCAAGCATTTCAAGCAAGGGATGCTTAGTATAACCTCATTCGTTTTAATTCTAAAAATCATAGACTAAACTATTTACCAGTTGCCTAAATTGTCAAACTCAAATTTCCTAAATTTCCCCAGAATCCTCAATGGCCTATACACACTGAGGACTTAACTGATGTTTAGGGACTTAAACCGCAAATATAAAGAAATACTCAAGTCAAAAGACCAGAAGTTACCATACAAACTTGAACATAATTGATAAATTAGGAGAATGGAATTATGGTTATATTTTTCCCCTTAATTTCCCAAGCACAGGAATAGATATTCTCCATGGTTATTGTCATTCACTTATTTTGCTAAGTGGTTTCTTGCTTCCCTTGTCTTTCTCATTAGAAATATGAACAGATAGGCCAGCACTGCCTACTTATTCAGAGCAGTGGACTGGCTCATGGATGGTCCTCTGACAATTTCAAAATCCAAAATGATCTTGTTGGAATATGCTGTAGGATCCAGTAAGCAGAGTTGATCACTCAGTCCTTCTCCTGCCTGGCTGAAGAAAGAGACTATGAGGGTTTGTGGATCCAGGGTCTCAAGCAATGGTTTCTTTGCTCTTGAGAACCGTGGTTGCAGCCTGGAGGCATCTGAAAGCTGCACATTCTCACCCAGTATGTTTTCATCCACTGCTTGCCCTGTGGATGCTGCAGGCTTAGCTGGCATCCTGCTGGAGGCTGACACCTCATGCTCCATGACAAGAGGACTCTGTTCCAGGTATTCACGGGCACACATGGTACCACCTGTGTGGCATCTGGTTTCTGTAGCTCTTCCTCACAGGTGACAGGCCACCTATCCCTTTTCAGATCACAGATGCCATATGGACTCTGCATTTCCTTTTCTTGAAAGCATGATTGTTCTCTATTTTTGTTCCAATTTTGTTTGCTGTTGGCAATTTGAGAGCCAAGAGGACAGACAGATGGATGAAGGAACCAGCCTAGCTGGGAGAGAAAAGCCATCCAAAGAGTTTACTGGGTAGATCTTGTGGCCAAGCCAGGCCTCTTGCAGAAGACAGGAACCTGGCCATGCTCACTTCACATCATAAAGTTTGAGACTCTGAACATGAGGAGTACGAATTCCCCAATCTCCAGCAGACCCTGTGAGAATCCAAGGCCATCCGATTCTTTTTCTTCACATATGAAAACAAACAAGAAACAATTTTTAAAAATGTGATTCAGTGGAAGAACTCTGACATTGGATGGACATAGATTTACCTGCTAGGTCTTACAGAAACTAGGTGAGTAGCCTTGGGAAAGTTACCTGACTTCTCCAAGCCTCTATATTCTCTTCGGAAAAGGAATAAGCATCATCATCATCCAAATCTCACAGAATTTATAGTAAGAGTTAAATAAGGAGTCGGAGAGATGGCTTAGTGGTTAAGGTGCTTGCCTGCAAAGCCTAATGACCTGCGTTTGATTCCCCAGTACCTACATAAAGCCAGATGCACAAAGTGGCACATGCATCTGGAAATCATTTGTAGTGACTGGAAGGCCCTGGTGTGCCCCTTCTCTTTCTCTCTCCTCTCTTCCCTCTATCCCTCTCTGCTTGCAAATAAATAAATAAATATTTTAAAAAGAGTTAAATAAAATAAGCCATGATATTTTATGTAAATTTATAACCTAATAAGTGTTTACTACATGTCTTTCGTATGACTAACACGGCTTCAAAGTATCACTCAAGACATATACTAAGATGAAACATAGTACAGGTCATTTTGTTTATTCCATCATCCATAAAGATTGTCTCTTATTCTGTCCCCATCTTTCTCTGCTTTTAGCCTGTGGTGGTTTGAATCAGATGTCCCCATAAACTCATGTGCTTTTAATACTTGGTCCTTAGCTGATGGCTATTTGGGAGGTGGAGCCTTACTGGAGGAGATGTATTGTTGGAGGCAGACTGTGGAGTATTATAACCAGCTCCCCCTTGCTAAGATCTTGGTTTCCTCTCTTGCTGCTGTTTTTCATCTGCTGTGGCAGAAGTGATGTCCAGCCTCTGCTCATGCCACGCTTTCCTTTGCCATCATGAAACTTCCCCTCGCGATTGTAAGCCAAAATAAAACCTTCTCTCCTATCAGCTGCTTTTGCAGGTGTTTTTTCCCAGCAACAAGAAGGTATTTCCATCATAGCCTAAGGTGCTCACCCTTGCCCTTCACTCCCGAGTCCCTCAGTAACTGATTTCACAGGCATGGCTACTCTCCTATATTCCTAGGCACATGCTTAAGGTCGTGAGCTATAGGCTTCTTAGCTCTTTAATTGTCTGGGGCCTCATTATGGAGACCTTTCTACTCCTTCCCGAGAAGAATTCTTTCCTTAACCATGGCAAGTTAGAAAAAAAAATGAGCTATTGATTTCATGGACTGAGGTCTTTGAAGATTGTCAAAGTCTCAGAACCACTTCCCAGTCAGAGAAGTTCAAAGGAGGAATTCATCGACTGGCTTATTCTGCTTCAGACATCATTTCCATTTCAGTCGGGAGAAACCAGGGGAAGATTATTCACCAGAGAGCTTTTGGCTCTTCACAGACAGCCTGATATCAGAGGAATGGAGCTTCCCTGTGGTGCTCCCACTCAGAACACTGTGACTATAAAGCTACTTCCCTTCCTGTGAGCCCAGTGTGGACCTCAACTCTTGTCCCTGAAGCAATATGGGGCAGGACAGTTACACAGCTACACCCCCAGACCCTAAGTGGGAAGCCTAGTGTCACACCGTGGAACCTGTCTCCTTCATACACTGAGCATGTGGGGGAGAATGTTGAAACGAAGAGGTAGGGTATCAAAATTTAAGCTGGCATCTCAAGGATAGTCGCATTCCCTGTACTTTTCTTTCCTTATGAAACTACCATTTATCCTCCAGCCTTTAAGTTGGATTTGATTCTGCCCAAATGTCAATCAGTGTTATAGATGTTAGTTAACGATGGTGCAGAAACCTAATGCTAGCACTGAGAGAGAGAGAGAGAGAGAGAGAGAGAGAGAGAGAGAGAGAGAGAAACAACCAAAAAGAATCAAGTAAACTTTGTCCATAGCACATTGAGAGATCCATGCTATGTACGTAAAGACTTGCGTGTGCGTGCTTGCTTGGGGAGCTCTTTCTCTCTAGCTGTGTTGACCTATGACCTCTTTCATGGGCCAGATCTGCCCAAATCCCACAGCTTTTCTTGACACACTCAACAGACTTGTCATCACTAACATCCCTAGGTCTCCATTACAATTTGGGGCTCACCTTCAGAGCCTGACGCAGTGGTCTCGCTGGGCCTCTGCGGGGACCACAACCCTGCCTCACACTGCTTAACCCTGGTGTCTCTCTGGAACTCGGATGAAATAGTCCCTGATTCCTTCCGTCTCACATCTTTCATTCTTCCAATACCATTATCACATGGGCAATGCTGACAAGTTCTTCTTTCAGATCTGGGTGAGGCCTGGTTCCTACGGAACACAACTTTTAGCAGCTGCTGTAAACTGATTTGGGGAGCAGAGCGCTTCTTTGGTCATTCTTCCTTGGGACCTGTTCCTTTCCAGATGGCCCTCAGAGGAGGATATCCAGCTGACTGGGGATGGGGAAGGGGGGCAATGAGGAATTGGGGATAACAACTCATTGTTGGTCCACTAAACAATGTAACTCATTATGGACAATAAAAAAAAAAGAAAAAGAAAGAATTCCTATTCTACATAGCTCAAGCCTTCAGTAGAGGAGGTCTTACCCCCAGGGCTTCTTTCCTAGTAAACCAGTGCAGAACAGTAGGCTTCTCTTTAATGGTGATCATCTCTTGAGGTAGCCGAAGCTGCTGCAATGTACTTACCTCAAATTTCTTTTCTTTCTAAATTCACATATATTTTTGCTTTGCATTTTGTTCTCTTTCACTGTAGGGATGAATCAAGGAGCTAAGAGATGCCAAGCCATAGACTCAATGCTATCCGGCCTTGAAATTCCCTTTACCAAACACATTACTCCATGACTTTTAAATTCTTCTTCTCAGATCACAGGCAGAATGAAACCAGTTTCTTTGACAGAATATCATATGAACTGCCTCCAGCCCAGTTTCCAAAAGGGTTCTTGTTCCCCTCTGAAACCTCACAAGCCTAGACTCCACATTTCACGATTCTGTCTGCCTTCTGATCATACAAACTCCCTTAAGCTCTGCTTACAGCATTGTAAGGCTTCTCCAGTTCAAAAATCCTTCGACATTCCTTCCACAAATAAGTTCCAAAAGATTAAGAATCACACATCAGGTTTATTATAGCAGTGACTTCACTCTTGGTACCAATTTTCTTCTCATTGTTTGAACAAATATTTTGGCTTACAGTTTAAGGCCATGACCCATCACGGCAGGGAAAGCCTTGCAGGAAGCCAGATAATATCCTTAGAGAGGAAGGAGAGGGAGAACAGCAAGTGAGGCCAGACTAACAAACTTGAAGGCCCGCCTTCAAGGGCCACTTCCTCCGGCATAGCTCCACCTTCTAAAGGTTCCGCAACTTTCCTGAAAAGTATTACCAGCAGAGGATCAAGTATTCAGAAACATGAGCCTACAGAGGAAAGTCCACATTCAAACCATCACACAAGCAAACACTTTATCAACTAAGCCAATTCCTCAGGCCTGTAAAGACTTATTAAGAGAAACCATTTTCTGTGGTACAATAGCATTTCGTGATCCATTTTGAACTTTTGCATGGGGCCTGCATGATAAAAGTAGAGGTCTAAATTAGAAGATAAGTAAGTTAACGATGGGTCAAAACCTACAGAGATAGTGTAGTGGTTGAAATGTACGGCCCCATAGAATGAGGTTTGAATGTTGAATCTCCAGTGGGTGGAGCCCTACTGGGGAAGAGGTATGTCACTTGGGATGCATCTTCAAGTCCAGTCAGATCTTAAGTCCAGGCCTAAGGTGTGTGGAGAGCAGTTGGAGCTCTGGCAATTCATGCTGGCTGCTGGTCCTGACTGTTGGTGTCTCTGCTATTGGTCTATAGAAGTGAGCCAGCTTCTTTCTCCATTGACTGCATTCACCTGGAATTTGTAACCATGAAATAAACCCTTCCTTCCCATGAGCTGTGTTTGGTTGGATGTTTGTCTCAGCAACAAGTTGCTGACTATAACGTATAAGGATAGAAACCCCTAGAGAGCTCCATTATACTCTATACATTATACTCTAAGTATAAAGCTTGATAGACACAGAAAAGCTGTTCTTTGTTTTTGTGAAATATGGGCAATACAATTTGCCTCCTCTCAAGCTCATATAAGACTTAAATTCTTCACAGATCCCGAGGGTCACATAAAAAACATTAAGTGACACTATAAAAACAAATATTCACCCATCTGACCAATAATGAGAAGGTAACCTCATGGCAGTTCAGAAATAAGGCATTTAGGCATCACTGGAAACTGGATTGAAATCTGGTGCTTAATATAAACAACATGCCCAGGAACTCCAGCCAGGAGGGAGGGAACCAAGTTCCCAGAAGGGTCAATGCCACTCCAGCCACACAGTTCAAGCGGTTCGTTCTCAATTATATACCCTGTGCAATTTCAGGAAAATTTATTCTGCATATTGCAGATATTTTTTGACACTTAACTCAGAAAAAAAAATTCCAGCTCTCATTTCATATCCAGGTCACCTGTCACCTTGACTCTTAGCCTTTCTTTCTTTCAGAGGTTGGGGGCATTTTCCCAAGACACAGTCATCTCCCAAGGCTCAGAGAATGGTTAAAATCTTGAATTCAGGACGGTGGTTCTGAAACTAAAAAAAAAAAGTGCTTCCCTCCCACATCCCTACTAAATCCCAGCTCCAGAGAATGACTCAGAGAATGTGTGAGCTCCAGCCTCGTCTCATAAACAGTGTTTCCATGCCTCATGCTCTAGATTCCTTGATAGCCAGCACAGTGCAACTCAGGGTCAGGGCAAATAAGGTAAAGAAACCATTCAAGTTCAACTTCCAAAATTCTTCTTTTTTTTTTTTCCTCTCTACTCAGATTTAGGTAGAGGCCAAAAACACTGTTTTCTCTATTGTTCCAAACTAAACTGCTGACGTCGAAGTATGAACACTTGGTAGACTGTCAAATTCCAACAATAAGCAAACGGCATGAAGAAACTTTTCAGTGAAACTGTTCTGTGGCTCTTCTTTTTCTAACTTCCAGAAAGCTCTGGGCATGTCATCCTTGTCTATGCCTAGGCCATCAGTGTCCACCTGGGTGGTTTCCATGGAGACTTGTTTCAGGCTGGTTAACCCAAAGGGGAAGAAGAGGTCCTCAAATTTGGCAGCCTGTAGAACCTGCCCTGGGATGTGTCCCCTGCTAACCCAAGGCTATGAGAACTGTCACTGGAACATATGATTAAGATATGAGCCTCCAGGATGGGGAAAAGTGTATGAGATGCCCTAGACAGTATTGAGAAGTCCTTATCATCTTTAACTAGGCACTCAACTCCCCACTCTACCCCCACCCCAAACACATTTGCCTCTTGATTTCCAGGGTCAGTGCAATCTGGTTCATCATACCCAACATCACACCTTTCCTAGTGTGCTTCCCCCATGACCCAGCTGTTTTCCCTTCCTCATCTTTTATCGAGCCCCCCCTTTGAGCTCGGCCATCACCCATGGCAGCCAGGTTGTCTGGTAAAGTAACTCTTGCCTATGTGCCAACTGTATCAGAGAGCATATGCATTTATCACCTACCCTCTGGAGAAGATGTGTTCATTCTAAAAGAAAGTTAAGGATTAAAGACCAGGGGGGTTGGTGTCCTAAGGAGTCTGGAGTAAGCAGGACTACTTAAGTAGCAGAGGCTCTAGTCAAATGCCTTTGGAGGAAAGGAGGGGTGCCTTGGTCTCTGTGATGGGGAAGGACAAGCAGAAAGGCAGCTAGAGAGGCACCCTGCATGACTCTGTCACAGCTCTTGCCTGTGTTAGTCCAGCTTTTATCAGTCTTTCCACGTGGCAGAGGCAGTGACCCCTGGTGCTTGGGCCACACACCATCATGGCTTTCCATCAGAAGCAATGTCTCAGTGGAAAGAATCTTGTTGGCTCGGCTTGAATCACACACCCATCCCTGGGCCTGTCACTCTGGACAGGAGCCTGGGCTAGTAATTTCATTTTCTACTGGCACCATGACAGTCATCATATGCACTGTTGCAGTCAGCCACTCGCAGCTGGGATGAACCTCCAAACCAAACACAGTTATGGGAGGAAGGGATTTATTGAAGTTATAGATTCAGGGGAAGTTTCATAATGACGAAAAAGATTGACCCCCCCTTTCACAGGTCCAAGCAGGGAGAGACACCAGCAACTCCAAAAGCAAACAAATACACTCAAACTACAAGCTATAGAAGCTCCAGGCTTCAGTTCAGACGACTTTTTACATATGTAGAGCTGGGGTTCCAGATCCACTCCCAGAAATGGCTGGACCCTAAAATCTGGCCAAGGTGACACCCCCTCCAGCTAGGAGGTTGGAGACAAGTTACAAGATTTAATAAAACTTCTGAATCTATTTGGGACATCTGTTCAAACTACTACATGCGTAGTGGCTAAAAACCACGTATTTTTGATCTCATGTTTCTGAATGTCAGAAGACCATGGAGATTTCACCAGTCCAAAATCTAGTTGTCAAAAGGTTCCAGGAGGAAAATCTGTTTAGTTTTGAAAGACCCCCCAAGGCCTCTCTCAGGAGAGCATACCCCAAAACTCCAATAACCACACCAGCAGATGCAAAAGCAAGAGGATTTCATTCTTCGGCGGCGCAGTCGGGCTCCACAAGCAGACAGATGAATGTCTAGGCAAGATGGAGCCCGAAGAACAAAGGAGCAGGGTATTTATGGACAGGAGCTATCTAATTATAATACAGCTTAGGTCACAGGGTGTGTGGCATTTCTATTGGCTCCTTTCCTGTATCTGTATGCCTCTTGATTGGTTACTTCCTTGGAGCCACATCCCAGGGCCAGCCCACATTCCAGGACAGCCATATGCTTCCTTATATGGTGTCTTTTTTTTTTTTTTACTTCCTGGTCTTTGTGATCAGACATTCTTTAGGGAGGGGGAAGTAAGTCTAAAAATGGAGTCTGCTTTATAAAATGGATTCTTCAGTTTCTCTTTCAGTTTGTTGATAGAACTCAGTCTTTGTGCTTATAGGATTGAGATCTCTGTTCCTTTGCTCATCTGTAGACCAGTCCTATTTGGCTTATGTCTCCTTTCTCTATCTTCAAAGGCAGTCTTTGATGAGCCAACCCTTTTTCATAAATCACATTCTTCCTGCTTCCTTTTGTTATTACACTTCTCTGAGTCTTCTACCCCCTCTTTCACTTTTAAAGGCCCATGTGCCTACAATGGGTTCACTTAGGTACCCCAGGGCTCACGTAGATACCCTGAGGTTCAATTTGACACCCCAGGGTAATGTCCCTCATCTTGACATCTACAATCCTAATTCTATCATCAGAGTTACTTTTCCATGAGACCACAATACCTATGCAAATAGAAAAGTCATATGTAAATAGAAATAAATATGTAAAACTATCAGGTTCTGAGGATAAGAGCATCCTATGCAAATAGAAAAGTCATATGTAAATAGAAATAAATACGTAAAACTATCAGGTTCTGAGGATAGAGCATCCCTTTAGGAGGCCATTATGTGGGCTAGAATTTTGTTACTCTTAACTATGAAAGACACAAAAGAAACAGATACTGTCATAAAAATGCTGCCCAAGGAATCATCCTCACACATAGCAACAGAAGACAGTCAGAAGGAAGAGGATTCTGGGATCTGACTCAAGACTTGTATGTTCAGGTAGACCAGGAGTGAGGCAGATGAAGTTTAGCTTACACCAAATACAGCATGTATGCCATGAGGGGACTGGGCTATTTTCAAGCTCTGGTTGGAACTCCTGTAACTGGTCACACAATCCTTGATAAGTCTCCCCTTGAGCCAGGTTCAGTGAAGGGAGAGGAAGGGACTAGTAAGGAAATTGGTGGGACTTAGATGTCTCAGTGGTTAAAAGCACTAACTTGCAAAGCCTGCAATTCCCAAGTCACCCATGTAAGCTGGATGCAAAAAAAAGTGTCATGTCTGGTGTTCATTTGTGGAAGCAAGAGGCCCTGGTGCAAACACACGCACGCACACGCGCACACAAGCACAAATGTGCAAATATATAGAAAAAACATGCAGCAATAAAATAGGTGACAGCTCTCAGTTCTCTCCCCATTCCTATGCCTCTGCTCTTCTTTTTAATATATCTTTTCCTTTCTTTCATTTTTCTACATGTATAAATGTGTTTGGGTCATAATCCATGCCCATTGCTTTCTCTTGCCCCCTCTCCTGCCCCATTCCACTGAACCCCTTCTTCTCGCTAAGCAGTCCCGCTTCTACTTTGATGTCTTTCCCCCCTCTTCTACCTTCCATGGTAGTGTAATAATGAGCCAATACAGTGCAGGTCTTATATAGGTAATAACAGTCACTGTGAGGTCATGAACAATGGCCACTTCATGTCTGGAAGACAACATCCTGAACACTCCTCCCCATCCTCTGGCTTTCTCATTCATTCCTCCCACCTCCTCTTCTGCAGTGTTCCCTGAGCCTTGGAGGGTCTAATCTAGATGTTTCTTTTAGCACCGAGCACACAATAGTTACTAATTCTTAGCATTCTGATAAGGTTTGAGTAGTCACCAGAAGTCACCACCAACTACAAAAAGAAGCTTTTCTTATCAAAGGTGAGAGCGGCGTGATCTATGGGCATAAATATAAATCTTTAGAGGGCAATTTTATGGGTACAATGTCTCCATTTAACCATACAACAGTTGTAGCAGCTTCTCTCATGGGGCCTATGACCTTTACAACCCTAAGTTTTTGTTCAGGTTTACAGTACAGGGCATGAGCTTCCTTCCTCCCATGGAGTGGGCCTCCAGACCAGCCATGCCACGAGTGAATACACCTTGCCTGACTGGTCCGTTGTGTGGCTTGAAGAGCTCATTACTGGTTGAGACTGTTGATGGCTTCCCCCACCCCAGCACCTATTTTCCAGCCCTAAGGCACCAGGGGAAGAGGTGCCTAGCTCAGCCTCAGATTGATTTCTCAGCATCCTGCAGTCAAAGAATGTGCTTTCTTCAACAGTAGGGTCTTACCATCTTATTCTGGTGGGCAACTGAGAGCATTAGAAGTATCCAGTATTATTTTAGGGGTCTCAGAAGTCTCCCTGACCAACGACTCTGGAAGATATCTGTGGTAATAGACTCAGGAGTTTTATTAAAATTGAGTTTGCAGCTTCAGCCCTTAGCAGACAAACTCCTACTGGGAGGCATGTCACTGGGGTGGATCTGAATTTCAGCCCAAAGGTGTAAGAATGGAGTGTGAACTCTGGCGGTTGCGTACGGCTTCTGGTTTGCTGGCTGGTTGGTGTTTTCTCTCTGTTTAGATCTTTGAAAGGGGGCTAGTTTCGTCTATCATTGATGGAACTTCCCCAGGATTTTTAAGCTGAAATAAACCCATTCCTTCCATAAACTGTATCTGGTTTACATGTCGTATTAGTCAGGGTTTTATATAGGAACAGCACCAACAGAATAAATTGCAGTAAACAAATGAGGATTTATTGGATTAGCTCACAGCAGTCCCACAATAGCAATCTGCAAACCTGATAGTCAAAGAACTGGTTGCCACTAAGTCCACATGGCTGGATGGCTCAGCGGTCCCAGTCCAGCACTGAAGGCCTTATAAAGGCTTCCTGGGAAGCCACTAGTCTTCAGTCCTGGCTAGAAGGCTGAGGAAGCATCATTCCAATATTGACGAAGACATGCACAACAAGTATCAGCAGTCAGACAGGCAGGGAGATAGGGAGAAAAAGAGATTTCTTTCTCCTTTATATAGCCTTAGGGTCTTGCAACCCTGTCCCAGACTTGTTGACTACCTGAGTCTCTGGAATTTCCATCTTGCACTGCCCTCCCAGGAAGGGATGTTCATTTCTAGCTTCTCTGAGCTTCCTTACATCCTGTCCCCTACTGAGAGGCTGCCTGCCTATGAACATCCTCAGAGACCCACCCAAGATGACTAAAAAGGTCAAGTTGACAACAAAACTTAACCATCACAGATGCTCATCCCAGCATTGAGGAACTGACTGTAATAGTATCCCACCCCTGGCACTGGGGTTTTCCTATAACAACCTATGTATACCTACATTCTTACTGTAGAGTTATGTTCATGGCAGCTCTTCAACAGCCACCTGTAACTGACCCAAGTCATAATCTACTAAAATCCCAGAGTCATTCTGAAACTAAACCAGTTATATAAGGAGTTTTCCAGAGCTGACATTGCATATTGAAAAGTTCTAATATAGAACGATTGCTTAGAGTCACACAAGTTCTGTTTAGATTCCTATTTCAAAGTCCTATGCCTGGCTGAGGACAGAACTGCCTGATGGGAAAGACAAATAACACTGGAATATTAGGAGGTGGATGCTGGCTGGGAAAGTAGGTCACTGGGGGAGGGGATTGAAGGGTATGTCTTACCTTTCTCCTAGATGTTTCTTACTGCTTCCTGGAAGCCATGAGGTGAGCCGCTCTACCCCCACAATGCCCTTCCACCATGATATCCTACTCCACCACAGGCCAAGAAATAATAGAGTTATCTATCATGGACTGAAACTTCTGAAGCCATGAGCCAAAAATCTGTTTTTTCTCTCAGACATTTTTTATGGTCACAAAAATCTGCTAACAGAGGCCGTTCTCTTTTTCTCTTGTCCAGTCTGTAGCTTATTTAAGTGTTGATCTAAGGCCAATATTCTGATGATGACAAGAGTAAGAGACTTAACTGAAATGGAAAGTTCACTCTGGTGCGTACACTTCACAAGTTATTTTAGCTTCATTTTATGGTTTAAAAAATTGTCTAGGTAAGTTATAGTTTCCACATGATGCAAGTACTGTAGAGAGTGTGTCTTTATTAGCTAGTGTTGTAACAAAATGCTAGAAATTGATGACTTAAGCAAAAGAAAAAACTTATCTTCTCAAAGTTCTAGAGGCTGGAAATCAAGACCAAAATATTGGCAGATTTGGTTTTTCCTAAGGCATCCCTACTTGGCTTGCAAACTCTCCCTTTCTTTCATGACTTCCTGGGAGTGGTTTGATCCAGGTGTCCCCTGTAAACTTAATGTGTTCTGAATGCTTGAGCCTCAGCTGATGTCACTTTGGTTATTGGAACCTTGTTAGAGGTGAGTTGCTGGGGCCGGGCTTATGGGGGTTATATATAGCCAGCTTCCCCTTGCTAGCTTTCGGCACACTTTCCTGACGCTATTTAAGGTGCTGTGGTGGAGGTGACGGCCACCCTCTGCTCATGCCATCATTTTTCCCTGCCATCCTGGAGCTTCCCTCGAGTTTGTAAGCCAAAATAAACCCATTCCTCCACAAGCTGCTTTTGGTCGGGTTCTTTTCTGCACAGCAACAAGGAAGCTGACTGTAACACTTCTTAGGGCATTTTTTTCCATCCATATTCATTCCTAGCATCTCTTCCTCCTCTTATAAGGGCACAAATGGACCAGGGACCCAGCCTTATCTTCTCATTTAATCTTATTTTATTCATCAAAGGCTCAAAACATAGTCATGTTGATTGATAGAATGCCCACATGTGAATCTGGGGTAACACAATTGAGTTTGCATCAGACAACATATAAAAGTCCTTTTAATACACTCTTCCAGTTAATTTATAAATAAATAATGGTAGTATATAAAATTTAGATAAGGATGCCATTAATGTGTACTTTAAAGTTTGTTGCCTCTCATTTCTTGCTTTATTGTTAAAATTTTATTATTTACTTTAGAATTTGGAAAACAAAAAGTTTCAAAGAAAAAAATATTACTATCTTCTTAATATCCATTAAATGATTAAGGGTGGTTTGTGTGGGGCGGCTGGTACACTGGAGCATGTGGTAAGGAGGAGAATTGGGGGTGGGTAGAATCGTAGAATCAGGATACATCAGGAGACAGAGCCAACTGTCTACCAGGAGATGGGTCACCACCTCATCTTCCCTGGGCCCAGAAGTCATTACAGGGAGAGCAATGACACAATAATGCTCTCACATCTAGGCTGGAAATTAGTTCCAGGGAAATGGTGACACTGTGGTCACTCAGACCTTATCAAAACAGAGATCCAGAGTCTACAGAGAAAGCCACACTAAACCAGATCTCTATCTTGCCCACCAAGGCTCAGGGAGCATCATGGAAGAAGAGGCAGAAAGATTGTAAGAACCTCAGGGTGGAGGAAATCCCTGCAGAGGCGGACTGACGCTTCTTGGTCCCCACCGTGAATACTAATAATCACACTGAAGACCCTCAGCAGAATTGGGATGGGGAAGAGGGGTCTATGTGTGCAAATATTTTATTTTAAATAAATCAATATTTTTTTTAATTTTTAAAGAAAAAAATGGATAAAGATGCAGCTTTATGATAAAGTACTTGCCTGGCCTGAATGGGCTCTGGTTTTACACACAGTACTGAAAGATATACATTTGTGGTAACACATAATTTTAAAGATGACATATTTCTTTGAAGACTTTTTCCTCTGCCACATGTGAATTTTTTAGAAAAATTCTATCAAAAATACTATTATGTATCTCCATTTTTTACTACATATTACCAGAGCATTGTTCTATCCTGAAAGGAAAACAATATAGTCATAATTTAATTGTGTGATGTTTTATTTTGGAAAGAAACTCACCAAATCTTTGCACACTTTCTCAATTGAGAGTTTGGCTTCCCAATACTTTTGCCGTTTTCATAACATATCCTTTCTCTTCCTAGAACATATTTCCGCGTTCTCTCTCTTCCCAGATCCTCTCCTGCCATTTCTAGAGCCTGTTAACTGGCCCTTCTTTGCTTTTATCAATGTGTGTTTTGTGTCATTCGCTTCACTTCCTCTTCCCTCTGATATCGCTTCTACCACTGCTATAGTGTATTTCAGTCCAAGCCTGTGTTTCAATATGACTGTAAACCCCTTGAGCACAGACTGCTTCTCACTAATTGATTGATGTTGGTTGATTGATTGACCAGTTTGCTGGTTGGGTTCCTATTTTCTGAAAATTAAGGCTCAATGCCCAGTTGTCTGTGGAAATTACTTTTCTCCTACTTATCCTTTGGAGGGAACTGCTTTGTGACATTTCCACAGCAGGACTAAATTGGATGCATTGTGTCCTTTGTGTTCCCCGATTTCCCTGCTCTGTGGGCCTTGACAGCAGGATGGTTCCATTATGTTATATCTATTGTGTTTTATAATGGCTTAATTACTGCGTGTGGGCTTCTGACTGAGAACTGGGGAGATGGTAGAGTCTATAAATAGAATACACTATCAGTGACATTAATATGCGGCCAGATTTAGTTGTGTCTACATTGCACAGGTTCACATTAAAATTCAGAGTGTTGTCAAATATACGTTATCAGTAAAGAAGCTATTTTAACTTCCTCTAGAGAGTGAATTAAGCTTCAGTCAAAACACGCTCTGGGAAGAGTCAGTGGCATTCTGACATGTTGCATGGCAGCCTATCTCAGCCCGTGTCCCACGATGTCGAAGACCACAGTGGCCAAACCTAGAGGTCAGCAGGCAATGGTCTCCTTTCCGTCGAATCTACAAAACCAAAAGGTTAGCTGATCCTTATTAAACCAAAGTTGTCACTATTTTAGCTGCATACAAAACTTTCCTTCATTAGAGTGTGCACCGTGCATGGTTGTCAATGGCTAACAATTCCTCTCAGTATTTAAATGAGAGAAGAAAGGAAGGAAAACGAAGAGAGAGAAGGAAGGGGAGGAAGAAGCCCATAGCCACAATGTCGGAGAAATCCGCTGTTTCATTAGCTTTTCTTTCAAAGCTTATGTGAACACTCTAATTTTGGGGTTACATCTACACCCATCATAACAAGGACAGACTGAGAGCCTAGAACCAGCAGAGTTGGGGTGTGACATTTTGACATTGCTGATGTGATACTGCTATTTCGGTCAAAGAACACTCTGTCGTGATAAAAAAAAGTTAGCTTTTGTCTTAGAAATAAATGGAGAAACATGACTTTACTCTTTCTAAATCTTCACACCATCTTATACATGAACTTTAAATTCAATCTAGTAACCTCATACAGGAGCTGGGAGCTTCAGAAGGGAATAAGTAAGACCCAAACTGTTATTTTCTTAATGATCGTTATATTGACCAGGCCATTCTAATGCATGTGCATTGAGGTTATCCTTTTGTGCAAGTCACAGCGGAGGCCATTTCTGGACACCACGCAGGAACAGAAATGCTGTGATAATGACCCTGGCAACTCATAGAAAGAAGACCATCTCTCTGCCTGTCACCGAGAGTCCTGCCACATCCTGGTCCATTCAGCTGCTTTATTTCCAGCTGCGGGTGCTGAGGTCAACCTGATGTTCTAGTGTTTTCGAGGCACAGGGGAATGATGACGGATCCTTGCAGGAGAAAAGATAGAAAGGTGGGGTTACATGGAACACGATTACAATGACTTAGCAAAGGCCAGGTCAGGCTGGTGATAGAACTCTTTCTCCCTAAACAAGAGCCAGGACAGGGATGCACCCCCTGAAGAAAATTGTGGGTGATAGGATTTGGAGGTGCCAGTGAGGAGTTGATGAGTAGTACTAAATTTAAGAGTGTACCAAAACTTTGAAGTCAACATTTATTTTCATTTGGCAAATAAATATTAACAGTGGGGAAAGAACTCAGTCAGAAAAATGCATGGTAAATTCTATATAATATTCCAGATTCTTAGAATATATGATTCTCTTCTTAGGCTACACCTACCTCACAAGGTACCGATTTTGATAAATTCTTATGTGCGAGACGCTCTGATTGGCAATCATGTTGGGTAAAGGGTAGTTAGTAAAGGGAGGGAGGAATAACAAGAGAAAATAAGCACCTGTGGAAACGGGAAATAGTGGATAAGTTGCAATGATGTGGGAGGTGGGCTGGGAAGATGGTTCAGAAGTTAGTAGTGCTTCCTTACAAAGCCTGCCAGCCAGGGATCAATAACTAAGCCGTATGTAAGCCAGACACAAAGAATGAACAAACATCTGGTGTTTGTGTATAGCAGCAAAAGGCCTTAGTGTGCCCACACCATACACATACATACATACCCCACACACACCACACACACACACACGCACACACCACACACACACCACACACACACAC
>PVHP010031963.1:0-20659 GCA_004024765.1 Zapus hudsonius | reverse complement strand
AGCTCACTCGCTATATCCTGAAAAATACAAATACAATCTCCATTGAAGAGTTAGAACAGTATAGGTTAACAGATATAGACCATTCTGGATTACCTAGTTTCTATTTTTAGTAGCCTCCCTGTCAGACGTTCGCATAGTGCATCTTTTCTTGGGTGCCCAAGAGTATGGGATCCGGTGCATCTTGCCCTAAATCCCCATTTCCAATCAAAGGTTCCCCCTCACTGAGTGGAATATTTGGCCGACACAGACTTGCATCCCTAGATTCGAAAACTGATTCTAAAGATTTAACCATCCTCTCCTGTCCTGTACCTCAGGCCATCCACCCTGTGTAATCAGCAGCGGGAATCTATGTAAGTTTGATAGAAGATTCTGGGCTGGGAAATGGAAGTAGAGGTTGAATCTGGGGCTGAACGTTGCCCATTGACTTCCTTACAAAGGAGATACAGTACTTTCCGCACCTAAGTCATGGCCCGAAATAGAGTAAAAACTAGGCAGAATGAAAGGGTGATTTCTTAATGAAATTATTGATTTACTTTTTGGACAATTTCACACATGTATTTTGATCACATTCACTCTATGTTCTTAACCCCTCCTGCTGAACCTCTTTGTTTCCCCAACCAATTCTCCTCCTACTTTTATACCTTCTATTGATGACCCATTGAATTTCATTAGATTTTCTCACATAAGCAGGAGTGGGGGGCAGCTTACCAGTGGCTACAGCACTGGAAAAATGACTCACAACCATTAACTGCCCCTCAAAGCTCCTCAAAGGAGGGGCGGAGCCTCATGAGGCCCTCCCCAACCATGATGGAATGTTGATGGGCCCCATCTTTGTAGGTAAGCCTAGTGCAACGTGGTGTTCAGGAGACAGCAATGCACAGCACGCCTTCCTATCCTCTGGTACCTACCTTATACCCGCTCCTTCTCTGACAGTGTTCCCTGAACCTTGGAGGGAGTGATACACACGTCCTGTCAAGGGCTGAGCATTCAACAGTCATTATTCTCAGTACTTACTTTGACCAGTTATGAGTCTCTGCATTAATCGCTATTCACTGCAAAAATAAGCTTCTCAAACCAAGACTGAGAGCTGCACTAATCTATGACATAGACAAATATTTACAAGGCAGTTTGACAACATGTCCATTTAATGAAGTAGCAGTAGTATGTCGGGCACTGCTAAATGAGGGCACGGAGAACAAAGGGTTAACGATGTTTGAACAGGTGAAACCCTGGTAATCCGGTAGGCATTTCCCAGCTCTGTTGTCAACCCTGACTCCCAACCCCCATGAGCAAGCCACAGGAACCCAGTGTTCCCACCTCAGCATGACTGGCAATGGGTGTCAGACCTAAGTAACAAATTTCCATGCACCCATCCCCACAGACCTTGGCTAGAATCACATATTTCCTGCCACTCAGGCCCCCAATTATACAAATTAGGTATTCACAGGTTGTCTGCACTCACCTATCCCCTTGCAGACCTCATTCTCCAATACCCTCCTAACTCTTTGTCCTCCATGCCCTCATTTAGCAGTGTCAACAAGCAGTGCCCAACAGTAGTAGGTTTCCCCCAGAGACCCCATAGCCTCTCCAGCCATGGGCTTTTGATCAGGTTTATGGTACTAGGCATGAATTCTCTCCTATGGAGTGGGCCTCAAATCCAATCAGAAAGCAGTTGATTACTGTTGTCGTTTCCATGTAAATGTCCTCCAAAGCCTTGGATATTTTTGATTAAGCTTTCTACTTCATCCCCAGCTGGTGGAGTCTTTGGGAGGTAGAGCCTTGCTGTAGGAGGTGTATTGCTGGGGGTGGAGTTTTGGGTTGAGGAGTCCAGCTACTATGTGTTCAGAGCCGACTTGTGTTGCTGTTGTCTCTCTGCCACAGATGTGTGATGAGGTGAGCCAGCTTCTTCTAGCATGATGAAGCTTCCCCTCCAAACTGTAAGCCTGTAATAAACTATTTCCTCCCATAAGCTGCTTCTGGTCGGGTGTTGTCATGGTTTGATCCAGGTGTCCCCCACAAACGAATGAATGTGTTCTGAATCATCAATCCTCAGCTGATGGCAGTTTGGATTTTATAACCTCAATGGAGCTGTGTTGTTGGGGGCGGGCTTTTGGGAGTTATAAGCCAGCTTCCCCTTGCCAGTGTTTGGCATACCTTCCTGCCATTGTTTGCAGTGCTGTGGTGGAGGTGATGTCCGCCCTCTGCTCATGTCATCATCTTCCTTCCAGGATGGAGTCTCCCCTCGAATCCATAAGCCTACTAGAAAACTGACTACAACAGTTTTGGTACCAGGAGTGGGGTCTGTTGCTGCTAGAACCCTGATCTTGTGGCTTGGCCATTTGGAAGTGATCTGCAGGAAGAATCTGGAAGGATTTGAAATCTCAGCCTAAGACATGCCTTGCAGTGCTGTGAGTACAGCTTAATGGACCATTCTAGTCAGAGTTGAAAGACCTGAATGAAGTAAGAACTATGTACTGTGAGGTTTGGCTTATGAGGGTGAGAAAGAACTTTGTCAGGACTGTGCCAGAAGCAGTTTGTGTAAGAGACTTACTGTGTTCTGCCTGCCTATGTCCTGGGAACCTGTGCAGGGTTGCTTGATGTAAAGATGGTTTGGTGTGAGCAATTGGAGATGGCACAGAAAGAAAGATCTTTGGGTCAAAACTACTGCCCATTCACCTGCAATTGTTTGAGAGATTACAGCCATTGAGATTGGGCCAGCTGGTCTGCATTGGAAAAACAGGACGAATGTGGACTCTTTGAAGTAAGGGGCCTGAATACTTTGTTCCCCCTCTGGATTAACAAGTTGGCAGCCCACCTGATTCTGTGGAATATAACAAATGCAAGAAGAGAGGGTCATTGGATTTGCAACACAGTTTTGTTATTGAAAAATGGTCATAGGCAACGTGAAGCAGGTGTGCTAGGTTGCCTGCATGGAAGTCCGATGGAGCCATAAGGATGAACTGTGGGTTGCAATGGAGACCCAAAGAATTCCAGGACTATGGATGGGTGCCAAGGCAACCTGCCAGCACTGGACAAAGTTTTCCCAGACTGTGAGTAGCCGAGCTGGAGGGGCAGAATTGAATCTTCAAGAGACTTGTTATTGGTTAGAATCATTGAACTTGGAGTTAGAGATTGATGGTGTACTGCTTGTTTTAAATCTTGTATTGGTTCATTCTGGTTTTTTTCTGTGCCTCATGTTTTGCATTGTGAATGTTCTGTGCCATTATGGGTTTATTTTTGGTATTATGGCTCAGTTGAAAGCTGTGGGGACTTAAGAGTTGAGCTGAACACATTGTATTTATGTCATGTATGAATATTAGTTTGTGGGGGCCAGGGGCAGACTATCATGATTTGATCCAGGTGTCCCCCACAAACGAATGGATGTGTTCTGAATGATTGATCCTCAGCTGATGGCAGTTTCATTTTACAACCTCAATGGAGCTGTGTTGTTGGGGGCGGGCTTTTGGGAGTTACAAGCCAGCTTCCCCTTGCCAGTGTTTGGCATACCTTCCTGCTGCTATTTCCAGTGCTGTGGCAGAGGTGATGTCTACCCCTCTGCTCATGCCATCATCTTCCCTGCCAGGATGGAGTCTCCCCTCCAGTCCATTAGCCTAACAAACCCATTCCTCCACAAGCCGCTTTTGTTTGGGTTCTTTCTGCGCAGCAACTAGAAAACTGACTACTACAGGTGTTTTGTCCCAGTAACGAGAAGCTAACTGCTATAGTTACTCCCCTAACAGTCATACCACTATCGTGCAGGTGGGCATAGCTTTCCTGGCAGGTCAGAATTGTAGCATGTAGGTTCTACCACTGGGTAAGACTGTTGATTTGTCTTCCTCCAGCCACCTGCCCAGCACTTCTTCCAGCACTATGAAAGCTGGCCAGCAAGGGGAAGCTTTCCTCTTGGTTCCAGTTTCATTTCTCTATGCTCTGTGATCAACGTGTGTGTTGTCTTCAGCCATAATGTCTTACCATCTAATTCCGGTGGGCAACCAAAGGAAATGGCAATGATTTATAATGTTTTCAGGGCCTCTCTGACCAACAACTCCTGCCAAAACTTCCGACACTGAGATTTTCATGTAAAGACCTATGACTTCTAGGAGAAGCATTATCCACCCCTGAAGAATACTTCTGTTTTAATTTTTTAAATTATACTTTAATTAGCTTTCAAAGTAGTAGGATTTCCATTGAGCTTATTCATACATTCTTAGTTTTAGTTAACCCTCTGCCCCACCTCTTCCTCTTCTCCAACCCCCAACCCTATCACAGCTTAAATCTCTCCACTCCCAGTATTCCCTCTCTCCGTGAACACATTGCATGTGTTCTAGTATCCGTCCCCCAATACATACTGAATGCCTTCCACTCCACCTACGGCCCCTTTATAGAATCCTGGAATCTATAGACATCCACCCCAACTTAAACATACACCTCTAAACATTTAAAGCTAGTTTCTGCATATGAAGACCATGCAGCATTTGTCTTTCTGAGCCCGAATTACTTCATTTAGTATAGTTTCCAGTTCTACCCATTTTCCTGAAAATCTCATAATTTCATTGTTCTTTACAGCTAAATAGAATTTCAATGTGTATATTTTATGCATCACATTTTCGTTATCCATTCATCAGTTTGTGGACATCTAGGATGATTCTATTTCTTAGCTATTGTGTGACTAGAACAGCAAGGAACATGGATGTGCAAGTAGGTATTACTATGGTAGGATATAGAGTCACTTGGGGATATGCCTAGAAGTGGGTCATATGATAGTTCTATTCTTAGTTCTATGAGAGACTTCCACACTGATTTTCATAGTGGCTGCACCAGTTTACATTTCTACCAACAGAGAATAAGGGTTCCTTTCCCCCTATGTCCTAGCCAGCATTTGTTGTCATTTGTTTTCTTGATGACAGCCATTCTGATTAGGAAAAGATAGAGATAAAGGTATAAAAATAAGGAAAGTATGTTTCCATGAGTTTTGTGTGGGAGAGAAACCATTCTTATGGACTTCAGAGACAAAGTGTGCTTTTCTCTCCCATCTCTGCTTCCACTTCCTGGGCTTCCTTACCTGCAGACCAGGTCCTCCTAACATCCTGGGATTCCCAGCGCTTTCCTCCACGAAGATGGAAAATGCCACCACAGAAGGGAATGCAGCCCTGCCTACTGCCTGCTGGCCCCCAGTTGGTAGAAATCCCTCCGTAGTCTTGAGCAGGGTTATATTTATTTTTGCAAATTAACAAAGAACAAAGGAAACAGCAGGTGTTTGGGGGTGGTGCCTATGGTTAGCTTTGGACCAGAATTCCTGCCTCACCCCTTGTTCTGTTGGCTGCAGGTCTCGGGGGTTGGAGGGATGTCAGCCCCCTCAATCATTTCACGGGGGTCTGCGTTTCTGTGGCCAGGTCTGCTGCTGTGATAGATGAGCCTTCTGTTCCGAACGAGAATCAAGGGGCAGGGCTCTGCGCAGATGGGCCTCTGGGTCACTCAAGTCTGGGGTGGTGAGAAAAGGCATCCATAGCTACTACTGGAAGAGGGCATGGAGGGACCAAATGTACCTGGGTATCCCCGTGCTGTAGCTCAGAGAAGAGCCTCTAACAGTGTTTTGCATGCTATCTTCAGAGTGGGCCCATGTCTCTGTGCCCAATGCAGGAATAGAGCAGCTCCCTACCAACAAAAATAGGGAGATTTGTGGGGAGGGGGGGCTCAGGAGGTATCGATTCAGCAGATAGGGCTCCAAGTTACCCACAGTAAACAAAGCAAATTATATTTACTTCCATGGGAGCCTGAGGTTTTGACAGCAAAGAGAGACTTATGGTAGAGTTGTTGCTGCATTTATATTTAATAAATTTAAGAGAGAGATGAAATAGACTTTAGCAAGGCTAGTGAAATATTTATAAAAGCACACCGAAGCAGTGTAAGGGAGAGAGGGGAAATAAAACAGCTCGCATGTGGGATCAAGTTGAGCAAGCCAGCTTTTAACCTGACAGCTCCCTAGCACTGCGGGCAAGAAGCTGCCAATGGGCCACAGATGCACCACACCTGAGCTAGCCTGGAAAGCGGGGAGCTGGGGATGGGAGGTGAGGTGGAGACGGGTGGGCACAGCCAGCTCCATGCGGTCCAGGGCAGCTGTCACACCTGCCCAGATGCTCAGGTGTTCCTGGCACCTTACAATGCTCTCCTTCTTCTTCTTCCAGGCCCTGGCCCACATCCAGCCACGCCTCTGGCCTGGTAGGAACACACACAGGGTGGAGGGGGTGGAGAGTTCCAACAGCTGCGGGATGAATCTCCTGGTTTGCCTCTCTTGGGAAAGCCCATCTGTCTTCAAATTACTGTCAGAGGGAGGGCTGGTCTTCCTTTTGAGGAAGGAAAATGGGTTAGATTTGTTCATTTGCAGATCCATAACATTAAATTAAATGCACAAGGAATATCTATTCATGGTGGAAGAGAAACAGATACACTAGCAGTTATGCAAACCTCATCATCAACCCTTGCATTTATTCTGTCCAGGGTGGTTTATTATTATTATTATTGTTGTTATTATTATTATTATCATCATGACTATTTGTGTTTGTGTGTATGTGTGTGATACAGCACACGTGTGGAAGTCAGAAGACAAACTTGGAGTGCTTCTCCTCTCCTTCCACCTTCTTTCTTTTTTTAATATTTTATTCATTTTCAAGCAGAGAGAGATAGAGATAGAGAGAGAGAGAGAGAGAGAGAGAGAGAGAGAGAGAGAGAGAGCGCAAGAGCACCAGGGCCACCACCTTGTGGGTCTGGCTTATGTGAGTCCTGGGGAATTGAACCCGAGGCCTTAGGCACTGGAGGCAAGTGCCTTAATGGCTGAGCCATCTCTCCAGCCCTCCACCTTCTTTCTTGAGACAGGATCTGCCTCATTGTTTTGCTGTTGCCACTTCTTGGAAGATTCCAGATTATCCTGGCTCTGCCCCGCATTGTCATAGGCATGTTGGGATGTGCTTCTTTCCATCCAGCCCTCAGTGGGTGCTGAGAAGGATGGAACTGGTGTCGCCAGGCTTGCAAGCAAGCTCCTTTAACCGCTGAGCCATCTCTCCAGTTCCATAGGATTTAATGGTACAAGGGTCACTTCAGAGCAAGTGCTGCTCATGGCTGAGTGTCCATGGCCCAGGGTGTACCAGACAGTTCTCTGATTTTCTTCACCCATCTGGATTCAAATCTCAACTCATCTTCCAAGCCCATGTCAATTCTGTCTTCCCAAAGAACTGCTGTCAGCCCACCCCATCGACCCCCTCCCCTGAGCCCTCACGTGGTCTTCTGAGTGGTCTACTGTGGCTCATTCTTAGATGGTCTTGTATGTTACCTGTGCTGCCTGCTGGCTTTTCTCGTCCTCCTGAACAATGCTGTGTGGTCTTTCTCTTCCCTCTCTGCTCAGGCCTTTGGCTCCAGACCACCCAGGGGATACCCAACACTCCTCATAAAAAAAGAGGAAAAAAAATAAAAACATCTTCTGGTTTCAACAGAAGGTTGTGAATGATGTCGGCTCTCCCTGGAGAACTGTCCCTACACTTGTCCATTTTCCCCAGAAGAAGAAAAACCACCTTTTAGTTTGCAGACTAATCTGCAGAAATAGGTTTGTCAAAAGCCATTTTGCAGGAAGCCAGCTCACCAACAACTGGCTAACCTGGCCTCCCTCTCAGACTTGCTCTGGGAAGTTTTCACTCCTCTATCAGTCTTTGTCCCTTATGGCTTCCATTTCTTGTGCCAAATATATGAACTATCCCCAAACTCCCCCTTTCCCATCCTGGGTCCTTGGACTTGGAACAGCCCCAGAGAGCTCTACTGGACACTCTAAGACATGTGTCTGGTGGTCATAGCTGCAGACAACTCCCCTGCACACTGGCTCTTGTGAATCAACACAGATCCCCTTCTGGGCTGCACGGAGGATCTGGGCCTGAGTCCTGGGGCCAGCATCTTCTATTTCCCTGAGTCCAAGCCTCCTGCTGTGGGGCTCATTTGAACGTCCAGAAAGAGGCTGAGTGTTACAGGGCCACAGCAGGCTTGGTTGAGGTGCTGTTGGAAGATCCTTGGCAACACTCTAATAAGGCACAGGACACATAATGAGCAGATCCAGGAGTAAATCACCACGAGTCTCCTCTTCCTACTTCATGTCCCCTTCTCCAGCTGAACCTCTCCACTTGGTAGAGCCCTGCTGACGGCCCCCTCCCCCTGCCCCAGGCTTCTGTCCAGGTTAGTCCCTCTCCCCTTCCTCCCTTCATCCTTTTTCTTTAAACTATTAAGGTATGACTCTCACACAATGAATTGTACACACTTGAACTGTCAACGAGATAAGTTTTGACATATCCATGTACCTATGAACCCATCACCTCAGTCAAGGTAACACACCTGTCCATCACCTGCCCAGTTTCCTCCTGAAACTCTGTCATCCCTCCCACTTGTTATTCACATATGGAAGTGACCATGGACAAGATTTCTGTGTCTATATTTCCTCTGCAGTTCCTAGAGTTTGATAGACTTGGAATCATTTTACATGATACTCTCTTTATGTCTGGCTTCTTTCACGGAAGCATCTGCATTGAGATTCATCGACGTTATTGTGAAAATCAGTAGCTCATTTCTTTGTTTTGTTAAGTAATATTCCATTGTGGGGATATACCACAATGTATCCATTCCCCTGTTAATAGATACTTAGGTGGCTGACAGATTAAAGAAATAAAGCGACTATGAACATTCACTCTTTCACACTTTCATTTCTCTTAATAAAAGCCTAGCGGTGGAATGGCTGGGTCATATAACAGACAGGTGATTACATTCTAAAGAACCTACCAACTTGTTTGTCAGATGGGTCATCATCAGTATCAGAGTCTTCATTTTTCACCAACACTTGGTCAGTCGAGTAGATTTTGTCATGCTGATCGCTGGTCTCTGATAGCTTGGTTGCTATTAATTTGCATTTCCCTAATGGCTAGCACCCTGGAGTGTCTTCTCATCTGCTTATTGGACATCTTCCTTTATGAAGTGCCTGCTGAAATCATTTGCCATTTTCTATTGGCTCTTGTATGAATGAATTTTGAAATTAAAAAAAATATTTTTACTTACTTGACAGAGAGAGAGAGAGAGAGAGAGAGAGAGAGAGAGAACATCAGGGCCTCTTGTCACTGCCAACAAGCTTCAGATCTTGTGGGACTTTTGCTTCTGGCTTTACTTGGGTACCGGGGAATGGAGCCTGGGCCATCAAGCTTTGTAAGCAAATGTTTTTAATCACTAAGCCAGCCCTTGGAGTTTCATTTAAAATTATTTTTCTGGAAACAAATCCTTTGGCTGATATATGACTGAAAATATTTCATTGCATCTTTCAAACAGCATATATGTTTTAACAAAATCCAATTGTTTTGAGTTTTTTTTTCTCTTGGCTTTTGTGTGATTTCTAAGAAATTTTTATCTAACTGGAGCTCACAAAGATTTTCTTCTGTTTTATTCAGGAATTATAATAACTTTGTATTTTACATCTAGGCTTATGATTTTTTTTGTGTGTTTGTGCAAGTTATAAATCACAGTTTATTTTGCAGGCAGATATACAGAGTCTGGCTCCAGCCCAACTTCTTGAAGCAATTATCTTTTCTTACTGACGCACCCTGGCACCTTTGTGAAGACTCAGTTATGCACATGTACAGAGACTGCCTCCTTTCTGGGTTCCATATTCTGCTCCAGATCTCTCTGTATCTTTACATCAACACCACCCTCTCCTGATGGCTTGGCCTTATGGTCAACTCAAACCAGATTGCATAGTCTTCAGCTTTGTCTCTTTCAAAGTGGTCTTGCCAAGAGGCTATTCTCCCATTCCCCGCTCTATCCCTTTCCGGCTCCAACTAAAACCAGTCTTCCCAACTGATATTGTTTTCGTTAAATTTCTTTAAATTTTTTATTTATTTATTTATTTATTTATTTATTTATTTATTTATTTATTTGGGGTGTGTGTGTGTGTGTGTGTGTGTGTGTGTGTGTGTGTATGTGTGTACATGCGCCCATACCAGGGTCTCTTGTGACTGCAAATAAATGTGGTTGGCTGAGGAATTGAATCTGGGCACAAGCACTTTTAACCACTGAGCCATCTCTCCAGCCTCTGGTTTTGGCTATGCAAATTTCCTTTGTATTTCCATATGAATTTGAGAATCCTCAACAGCAGTCTGAAAGAATTTTGATTTTGATTGCTTTAAATACACTGGTCTATTTGGGGGAGAATTGACATCATTACAAGGTTGAATCTCCTGACCATGAGCAAGGCATGTCTCTCCTAATTTAGACCTTTAGTTTCTCTCAGCAACCTGCTATAGTTTTTCCCTGTACAGCTCTTACATATCTCTTTCTTTGGTTGATGCCTAAGAATTCCAAAGGCCTTTTTGTGTATGTGTACTGTGTATGGTGTGCATGTAAGTACATGTACGTACGCACATGTGTGCACACCAAAGGTTGATGTTTGCTGTCCACGTTTGCGAAACGAAGGCTTTCCCTTGAACCCAGCCCTCGAAGATTGGTCTAATCTCCACACCAAACGTGCCTTGGAAATCTTCTGTCTCAGCATCCTTGGTGTGTTGTCACACCCAGCTGCCATTTACATGAGTGCTGGGGATCCAAACTTTGGTCTTCATGCTTCAAGCTATCTCCCAGCCCTAGAAATGAGACTTTAAATATTTTTTTGTTCTCTTTTTGATAATTTCATCCCACATACATCAAGTCTTTTGATCTTCACTCTCCCATTCCCCGCTCTATCCCTTTCCCGCTCCAACTAAAACCAGTCTTCCCAACTGATTTTTGCCCTTCCTGCTTTTATGTCTTTTTGTGTGTGTGACCCACTGAGTTAAATCCGGGTTTCTTGCAGGAGTTGGGGTGAGGGGTTATTTTCTAGAGCACGGTCATTTTCCAGTGGCTACATCACTCAAGACTATGACTTCCCCTCCTAAACAACCAGGAACTGTCAATAACTCTCAGGGAAAGGTGGCACCCATGAGCCCCCCCCATACATGATGGAATGTTGATGAGCTCAGCCTTGTGCAGGAAACCACCCATACTATGAGTGCCTGAGTGTGATAGCCATGTTGTGTCCAGAAGACGGCATTTCACATCTCTCCTCCTCATCCTCTCACTCGGACATTCTCTGCACCTCCTCTTGCATGATGTTTCCTGAGCCTTTCAGGGGATGATATAGATATCCCATTAAGACTAGACACACAATAATCACTTGGTCTCAGCACTTTTTATCATCTGTGCATCTCTGCCTTAAGCTCTGCCACTGCAAAAAGAAACTTCTGTGATCAGGGCTGGAGTAGCACTAATCTATGGGTTCAAATAAATATTTAGGTGGTTAGCATAATAACAGTGGTGGATCCCCACCAGGGCCTCTGACCTCCCTAGCCACCTCGTCTTTGATCAGGTTTATAGTACCAGATGTGGATTCCAGATGTGTTATCTTTGTAATAGTCAAACCACTATTGTACCAGCAGGTGCATCTTGCCTGGCAGGTTGATAGTGTAGCTCAGTGTGTCCAGAGCTGGGTAAGACTGTTGACTTTTCTTCTCCAGCAACCTTCCAACACTATAACTACTCCGCAGGGAGGAAGCTTCTAGCTCGATTCCAGCTTGATCTCTCTGTCCTGCACCTGAAGCACAGAGTGTCTTCAGCAACAGAGACTTACCAGCTAGTTTGGGTGGGCATCCAAGAACAATGACAATAGCTTATGTTGTTTTAGGGGCCTTTGTAGCCTCTCTGACCACAACTTATTGAGATGTATTCTCACCCTTGGCACTGGGATTTTCCTCAAAGTACCTATGTTTTCTGGAAGTAGCTCTGTTGAACCTCCCTTTAAAATCATTATTATTGTTGTTACTACTATTATTATCATAGATGGTACTTTTTAATGTTAGCTTTTAATTGTTCCTTGCTTGTATGTAAACATACAGTTGATACTGTATATTAATTGTGGGTTCCAAAACACTAGTAAACATTCTTATTACTTTTAATGGCCATTTTAGAGCTTCTATCGGATTTTCTATATAGACAGGCATGTAAGCTGCAAATGTAAGTATTCTTGCTCTTTTATTTCTCTGGAACCTCTGCAATGGTGTTGAGTAAAAGCAGTTAGAGTCGACACCCTGGTTTGATTCTTAAGGAGGCATGCATTTAATCTTTCCTCATTAAGTACACTAATTTTTTTGTGTGGGAGTCTTTCAGGTTAAAGGAGTTCTGTGTCTATTGAGATAATAAATATTAGTCGATAGTTTTCTTTCCTCGGTCATGAATAAGGTGAATTAATTATAGGATTAATATTAACTACCTTGGTCATGACATATCCTTTTCATGTGTAATTGAATTCAACTTCCTAAAGCATCCCTTTTTTTGAAAAATTTTTAAGACTTTTAAGTTCATGAAGAATATTGGCCCACAGTTCTTTACTTTTTTTGGGTGGGCTGGTGCTTTTCAAGGTAAGGTTTCACTGTAGCTCAGGCTGACCTGGAATTCACTATACAGTCTCAAGGTGGCCTCAAACTAAGGTGATCCTCCTACCCCTGCCTCCCACGAGCTTGGTTTTGATATCAGGGTAATATAAGCCTCGTTGGGTGAGGTATAAATATTCCTTTTTCAAATTTCTATTGATTTTTTTGTTTGTTCTTTGAGGTAGGGTCTGGCTCTAACCCAGGCTGACCTGGAATTCACTATGTAGTCTCAGGCTGGCCTTGAACTCACAGCAATCCTCCTACCTCTGCATCTTGAGTACTGGGATTAAAGGTGTGAGCCACCACACCTGGCTGATTTTTTTTTTTAATGTTTGTTAGAATTCACAACTGAAACCACCCTGACCTGATGTTATATTTTTGAGAAAATTTCATTTCAAATTCAATTCTTTTAACCCATCGCAAACAATTCAGGTTAACTATTTCTTCTTCAATGAGATTTGGTAACTTGTGACTTTCAGGGGTTTTGTTCACTTCCATTAAGAGGTTGAATTTATTTATATTCAGTTATTCATAACTCTCCTTAGCCTTTTAATCCCCGTCAGTTCCATAGTGATGTCAAGTGTCCTTGTTGATGCTGATACTTTAAGTCCCAGGCTAATAGAGATTGGAAGTAGAGATGGATCACCTGCACTTTGTATCTCTGCATATGAAATAAAGTTCTTGGATTTTTGTATATGTGCAAAGAAAAACTATAGTATGCTTCATTTTTGAAAAATCCTTTTTCTTAGCTATAAACGGGGAGCTGATAGCGCTTTCGATATTTGAAAGATGGTGGCATACTATTGTCTTTCTTTTCCTGTGCTTCAAACACATTGAGCTCTTTGGGTGTGTGGGTTCATAGTTCACATGAAGTTTGGGCAAGTTCTGACCACTGTTTCTTCACATACACGTCCTGCCCCTCCCCCTCTCAGAAGCTCTGATTTCACGCACAGGAGGCCACTCTGCTATCATTCTTTTTATTCTTTTGTTTGCATTATTTTGCTCTTTATTTCATTTTGGATGGCTCCTAGTACATGTCTTCAAGCTCGTCAGTTTTTTTCTTTAAAAAAAAAATGATCTCCCATTAATCCTATCCAGGATAATTTTCAACCTCAGACTGTGTAGTCTCCATTATGACATTTTGATTGGGTCTTTGTATATCTTTGACACATTTAATTAACTTTTTAAATGAATAGAGTGCTATGATTTATACGCATGGGAAGAAACTACCTGAGGCCCAGGAATGGCTCCTCGAAGGCCAGAGTAAAGAAAATGGTGAGGGCTGGAGAGATGACTCAGTGGTTGAAGAAGCTTGCTTGCAAAGCCTAATGGCCTGAGTTCAATTCCCCAAATACCTACATGAGGCCAAATGTATAAAGTGGCTCATGCATCTAGATTTTGTATGCAGAGGCAGGAAACCTTGGTACATTCTCCTCTCTCTCTCTCTCTCTCTCTCTCTCTCTCTCTCTCTCCCTCTCTCTTTCTCCCTCTCTCAGATAAAGAAATATATATATATATATATATATATATATATATATATATATATATATATATATATATTTAAAGATAATGTTAAGACATAGGGCTGGGAATACTGTGTACTCAAAGAAGCCAAGACTACCTAATATTCCACAGGGTGGGGCCCAGGGAGATGGCTCAGTGGGCAAAATACTTACCCTACAAGCATGAAGACCTGAGTTCAGGTCCCCAGGACCTATATAGATGCCAGGCATGACTAGAAACCTTTTAGTGTCCTTGTCCGCTGATTCTAACATCTGTATCCACCCAGGTCATTCTGATTGAATGATTTTCCTCTTCTTCATGGCCTATACTCTCCTGCCTTTTTGCAAATTAATGTCAGGCATAATGAATTTTAACTTGCTGGATATATTTTTTGTTGTTACTATACACATTCTTGAGCATTGTTCTGGGCGCATTTGAAGTACTTGGAGACAGTTTGATCTTTTGGCATCTAATTTTCAGGAACTGTTCGATGAATGAGAGTGTGCGGTCTAAGGCTAAGCTCTACCTGCTCCCGAAGCAAGGCCTCTGCATGAGCCTTCCACGGCCGGAACCAATATGACTTGAGCAATTTATAAAGTGAAAGGTTCATTTTGCCCCACAGTTTTGGAAGTTACTGTCCATAGTTGAACAGTCCCTTTGTTTGAGGCCTGGGTGGCCATCATGGTGGGAACACATGGTGTAATGAAGCTGCTCACCTCACAGCTGGGATGGACGAAATAAAGAGGAAGTGACCACGGTCCCACGGTCCCCTTTGAGAGCATGCACTCAGTGCCTGAAGACTTCTCAGGTGATTTGAGGGCACTCTCTCAAGTGCCTAAATACTTTACAGTTGACCCCAGGTCTTCAAGTTTTTGCATTCCTATAGTGCAACTTTGGGACCAGGCTTTTACTACCTGAACATTTAGGGGACAGTTAAAATTAAAACTATGGCAGCCTTTCTGACTGCTGTGCCCAACACCCTCTGAGTTATATTTTTCTGGTTGTTTTTTTGTTTGTTTGTGTGGTTTGTTTTCATGTAGACACATATGTGTGCGTGGTAGCCAGAGGTCAATGTTGAATTCTTCATCTTTTGTTTTTTACCTTATTTTTTTGAGCCAGAGTCTCTCACATAACCTAGAGCTGACTGATTGGGCTAGACTAACCAGCCAGTGAGCCCCATAGATCCCCTATCTCTGCCTCTCCAGTGCTGGGGTTTTGGACATGCAACCACACTGGGCATTTACACCAAGCTTCATACCGTAGATTATTAGGCTATTTGGTCTTAGAGGAGATAATATACTCAACCCTGTATCTCTGATCTTCTTTTACTCTGGTCATCCAGGGGTCCTTTCTGGGCCTCAGCTAGCTTCTCCCCATGCATCAGCTCACTAATATTTGCTGAATACTTGAGCAGGAGTCCCGGGCTTCCTCTGAGCACTGCTCTCCTCTCAGGTCCTCCTTCCTCCACGTTCCTGCAACACTGCTGTCCTGACGCTCAGCTCTGCCCCCATCCTCAGAGCATCTGACAATGTTCTCCTATTCCTTGGAAATTCACCCAAGGCAACAAGCTGGGGCAAACACAGGGCTCACCTCATTTGACTCATCTCTCAGTGGACACCACCCTTCGTTTCTTTATTTCCGATGTCCAGAAACCCATTGTTTCATTCACCCCTTCCACTTTTTTTTATTAATTCTGGCAGAGAGGTAAATCTGGCCTATGTTACTCCATCTTGATAGGAAGTGGGAGCTCCCTCACTAATAGGTGATGAATTTTCCCACCTGCACTCAAAAATGACCTCCTATCGGTACCACAGTGCTTCCTCTGACATAATTATTTGGAGTCAGTATTGTTGTTTGTTTATAGTTCAATAGTCTATAGATGACAAAGGAATGTGTCTAGGTTCTGTTGGCACACAGTAGATGCTTCATTAATATTGATCATTTTGAACACATTTTAACTACCAAAGATTAAAACGATAATAGCAGAGAGTTCCCCTTTGTGTCCAGTCAGATACTGGGGAAACAGGAATTTCCACCTAGAAATGTATGAATGTGAAGTCCATCTGTGCCCCAAGGGCAGGACACTAACCCACCAATTTATGCCTTCAAGACCGCAGAAGTCACAGTTGGTTGTCAGTCAAGCAATATTGACTAGGGGACATTTGGACATGAAGGTGGCATGCAAAATCAAGGAAGCCAGGAAGGCTGGGTTTCCCAGGTGGGCAGGGAGCCGGGTCTTAGAGTAGAAAGTCTCTAAGTGTGCAGGGTACCATTCCCTGCAAATACTAGGTTTCTAACCCCTAGGGTCCTGGAAAGGATCCCCCAAACCAGACATTTTGAGAGCGAACAAGTCTATAGAATGACCTGATTTCAAATGATATTCTGGTCTGTACTTGTCAAGGGGGGAAAACCCTCTTTTTCAAAGAATGCAGCACACACACCCTCCTGTCATTCGCCTTCAGTGAGGTATTTCCATAAGAGACACTGCTTGATGGGCCTGCTCCCTTTAATTTATTTCCTAACGATCCAGGCTATCGCCTCTCCTTGGCTCACCTTTCCTTTCAATTACTTTCGTTCTTCAGTGGAACAATGGTCACACGGAACCCCTCCTGCCTGGGACTCTGCAACTCCTGCCTCTGCCGCCAGGTGCCCAGGCTGGGCTCTGGCTTTGTTCCCCTGGCCAGACGGCCAGCGATTCATCTTCCCATCTCCCCATTCTATGCCATTTCAACTTTAACCTGGTAGTAACTTTGCCCGCCTTGGTTCCCAATTCAAAGGCTGGGAGATGAAAGGCCTCCCCTTGGATGCGGCTGGAAAACTTCATCCTCACTCTCTTTCTGTCTTTGAACTGCCTTGGTGCCTTTTTGCCCAGACCCTTTTATTCTCCTTGGGCCTCTAGCTTTCAGGCCTTGGGGGCTTGGGAAAGGCAGCAATGGGGGCTTCCTGGTTGGAGCCCTACAGGGCCCCAAGTGCTCCTGGTGGAGAAAGTACTCACCTGTCCTCACACAGATAGCATTTCACCCCGGGGCCTAGGAGCCTGCCTCTCAGGCCACCATCTCTGGCCTTCAAGGCCAGTCCCCTGCCTCCACCGAGCCCTCCCCCATCGCAGCTTTCCTTCACAAGCCCCAGACCCACAGTAACTTCAAGGCTTCTAGCCCCAGGTGGGTCTTCCAGAAACTTTTTCCCTTTCAATGCCAGGCAGGCCACTCGCTGCTCTCAGATGTCGGGCAAGGCACAATGAGAGAATTCTACAATCACAGAAAAATCCAGGAAGTCAAGACCAAGTGGGATAGTAGGAAAATGGACCAGAGAGAGGGTTAGAAGTAAACCCAAAAGCAGACACAACTTTTCTTTGTCCTTTAAGCAGGCCCCATACTGCCAGGGCACACAGCATCACCCGTCAAAGGCACGTGCATGTCAGCCCCTTTTTCAGATGCTCAGGGGTTTTATTGTTTGACATCTCCGGTCTTTGCATCTCCCTTGTCTCTGCTGCTGGCAAGGGTGAAGAATGTTGGCATGATTGGATAATAGCCCTCAAAAGGTTATGTCCCCTTCCTCATCTCTGGGGTCTGTGGGCGTTGCCTGGTTTGGAAAATAGGTCTTTGCAAACGGAATTTAAAAATTAGCTGGGGAGATAGCTCAGCTTTTATTAAAGGTGCTTGCTTGAAAGCCTGCAAACAACCCAAATTCAATCTTGAACTCACACAAAACCTGACATTAAGTTGCACGAGTGTCTGTAATCCCTACACGCCTACATTGCAGCAGCAAGAGAGACCTTGTGTCCAGAAGGTGGAAGAGGAAACAGACTGTGAGGTTGTCCTCTGACCTCCACACGTGCACAGCAGCACACGCACCCATGCACGCACGCATATACATATATAATATACACAAATTTAAAAATAGGAATAAAGAACCTCAAAGTGAGATCATTCTGGATTACTGGTGGGCAGAGGCCTAATCCAATGACAAGTGTCTTTAGTAGAGACACATAAAGAAAAGACACCACATAGAGAAGAGGTCAATTCAAAGCAACCACATCTAGCAAGACAGGAGAGACGTGGTTCCCCCACCCCCAGTAAGGAATGCTTGTAGCCATCACCCCCCTATAATCTGCAGGGGAAGCACAGCCCTACTGGCATCTTGACTTTAGATTTATGGTATGAAGAATGGCCACAGAATAAAGTTCTGTTGTTCTAAGTCACCAAGCTACAGCAGTTTAGCTTAAGGAAATGAATGGAAGCATGCAGCAGGACAGAACTTTCATGGGAAGTCACCCCCCAAAACACCTGGTGCTAGCTGGGCGTGGTGGTGCACGCCTTTAATCCCAGCACTCGGGAGGCAGAGGTAGGAGGATCACCATGAGTTCAAGGCCACCCTGAGTCTACATAGTGAATTCCAGGTCAGCCTGGACTAGAGCGAGACCCTACCTCGAAAAACCAAAAAAAAAAAAAAAAAAACTGGTGCTGGGGTGAGAGCCCAGGACTATGACAAATACTTGAGATGAATCAGCTTATAAAGGAAGGAAGGTTTACTTTGGCTCACAGTTCCAGAGGTTTCAGTCCATAGACACATGACTTTGTTGTTTGGGGTTTATAGAAGACAGTATAGAAGCCTGTTTTTTTCATGGCAACTAAGAACCAAAAAGAGCAACATGAAGGTGCCAAGAGCCCAATGGCTCCTTTAATGGCACACTCCCAATGACCTAACTTCCTTCCATTAGGCTCTGCTTCTTTAAGGTTCCATCACTTCCTAATGACACAATGAGCTAGAAACCAAGCCTTGAACACATGGGACTTTGGGGATATTGAAGATCCAAACTCTACTGACTGGGGAGATTGCTCACTGGTTAAAACTGCTTGCATACAAAGCGGCCAGCCTGAGTTCAATTTCCCAGCACCCAAGTCAAGTCAGATGCAAAAAGTGTTGCATGTGAGTGGCAGGAGACCCTGGAAGATCCATACACACGCATATACACACACAAAGGAAACTCAAGCTCTAGTAATCCTCTTCCACCTGCCTGACTAGAGAAGACCAGGCCTTGGCCTCTGCAGGTGAGGGCATAGTCTTCCTCTACTCCAGCCCAGAGCACATCAGTCACCACCAGGTTTGTTCCATCCACATGTATCTTCCCTCCACTAGGGTCCATGTAGAAAGATGTCTTTTTTTCTTTGCTTCTATGCTCTCCAATATCTAGCACATAATTGATATACTTATTACTTTTACGTCACTGTGACCAACAATGTAAGGGAGAAAAGATTTATTTTGGCTCACAGACTCAGAGGGTTTAGTCCATGTGTTTGGGCAGGACATTATGGCAGAAGGAGGTGTGCAATGAGAAGGAGCTTCTTCACCTCAAGGTGGCCAGGAAGGAGGGGAGGGGCCAGAGATCAAGATGCCACTGATGACTTTCCCTCCGTGTTCTATTTCCTCAAGCCAGGCCCCATCTACCAGCATTTATCAGAACCACTAAAAGCAGTGTCACCAGCTAGAGACTGAGTAATTCAACACATGAGCCTATGGGGGAACATTTCATATTCAAACCATACCAAGAAATAGTTTGTAACTGTAGCTTAAGCAACGAACAGATGACTCATCTGAAATCCATTTAACATGCAGGCGCATCTTACTATCCACCACACCCCCACATTATGGCTTTTCTATAGCAGACACCTCCTTCTGAGTCCTAGCTGGCTCCTGGGCCAACCCACCCTCACTTTCTGTGAGCTCAAGGATTACAAACTAATCCTAATATATTTGCCTGAGCAAAACCTAATTAGAAAGGCAAATCTGCAAAAATCTGACATGAAAACCAATGAAACCCGACGAGGTGCCCCAAACCCTGGAGACAAAGGGAAGGTAGTTTGGGCTTCCTTGCACTTGGGTATCCTGCTCTCAGCTCAAACAAGGAGATGAGTCCCTCTCTATAACAGGCAAGGCAAAGGGTAGCTGTCAAAAGATAGCTGGCCTTGGAATTTCATTATAAATGGGGACTTGGGTGGCTGTTGTACCTGTTTTTTGGCTTCCAACACCTTTAATTTCAGATCTACTGGCAACTCCAGCAAGAGGTTACAGGCTTCTATTGAAGACAATGAATTCCTAATTCCAAAAGACTTCAGACAAAGGCATGCATACGTGTGAGTGTGTGTGTGTGTGTGTGTGTGTGTGTGTGTGTCTGTGTCTGTGTCTGTGTGTATGCATGTGTGTATATACTTGCATAAATACAGAACTTATGGTTCATAAACTGGAAAATCCACTCGTAAAGAGGATTGGCTCAGTACAGCAACTCAAACTAAGAACTCTCCTCCTTTTCCTCTCTTGGATCATGCAGGCAAGACCTCTCCAGACATGTTGTCACTGGCAATCTGCTTCCACCCTCTCCACTCCATGGTCAGTGGAGCAGAGATACAGAACTGGCAGTGGTTGGACCTGATTGGCTAAGATAACATAATTCTCTGACTGGTTAGCTGTAGGTTCCTATTCCTCTTCAGGGTAGAGTATGTCTCACCTAATGTCCAAGTCGGCTACAAGTAGAGGAGAATGTGGCTTCCTAAGGAAAGACAGGCAAGCAAAATATATGTTGGAGGCAACACTGCAATGGAGATGTGTACTATAGACCTGGAGAATAGGAAGTACGGGCCTGATCAAGTCCAAGAACAGGGCAGATAAGAACATGGAGGCGG
>PVHP010031962.1:0-20630 GCA_004024765.1 Zapus hudsonius | reverse complement strand
TTCAGGTCTCTATGATAAAGCATGAGTTTTGTATTTTTATTTCTGAGGCAAATTCTAAAAAGATCAGTGTAGGTAGGAATCTTCCAGAGGCCTCATGCTGACCCAAATGGCTCCTGTCTTAGGCCTGAACATCTTCTTGGACTTCAAAGCCATAAGATATGGTGGTTTGACACACACAAGTCTGTGTGTTTAAGCTTGCTACTTGGTCCCCAGCAGGTGGAGTCATGTTGAAGGTGTGTCATGGGAGGGGGGAATCTTGATTCCAGCCCAGTGTGTGTTGAGAGCCAGCTTGCTCTTGCTATCCTCTCTCTTCTCTTCTTCCTCCTCCTTCTCCCCTCTCCTCTCCTCTCCTCTCCTCTCCTCTCCTCTCTTCTTCTCTCTCTCTCTCTCTCTCTCTCTCTCTCTCTCTCTCTCTCTCTCCCCCCCCCACCTTGGATGTGTGATGAAGTGAGCCAGCTTCTTCCACCATGATGAAGCTTCCCCTCAAAACCATAAGCCTGACTTAGCTGAGCGTGGTGGCGCACGCCTTTAATCCCAGCACTCGGGAGGCAGAGATAGGAGGATGGCTGTGAGTTCAAAGCCACCCTGAGACTACAGAGTGAATTCCAGGTCAGCCTGGGCTAGAGCGAGATCCTATCTTCAAAACAAAACAAAAAAAAAACAAAAACAAAAAACCCTTTAAGCCTAAAATACATCTTTCCTCCCACAAGCTGCTTCTGGTTGGGTGTTTGTCCAGCAACGGGAAGGTGACTGCCACAGTGGCATTCGTCACTAGGGAGATGCCACCATTGTACTACCACCTGGCAAGAGGGTGGAGAAGCCAGAGCCTTGCGTGGTGTTGGTGGAGGCAGAGAAGGTAGCATTGCTGTGGAAACAGCGTGGTGGCAAACATCCACCATGCAGGCATTCAGACTGTGAGCTTTAGGACAGCCTGGCTACACAGGGAGACCTTATCTCAAAAAAAAAGAAAGAAAGAAAGAAAAGAAGGAAGGAAGGAAGGGAGCAAGGGAAGGGGAAAGAGGGGGAGGAAAAGGAAGAAAGAAAAAAAGAAAAGATGGACAGAAACTGAGAAATCAAGCACCGTGATTCTTCAATAAATAAAAATGGGGGCTGGAGAGGTGGTTCAGTGGTTAAGGCACTTTTCTGTAAAGCAGAAGGACCCATGTTCAATTCACCAGTACCCACAAAAAGCCAGATACACACGGTGGCACATGTGTCTAGAGTTCGTTTGCAGTGGCTGGAGACCCTGGTGAGCCCATTTTCTCTCTGTGTCTGCCTCTTTCTCTCTCTCATATAAATAAAAAAAATTAAAATTTAAAAAGTTCCATATAGGGCTGGAGATATGGCTCAGTGGTTCAAAGTGCTTGCTTGCAAAGCCTGGTCCCAAAGCCAGATGCACAAAGCAGCGTGTGCATCTGGAATTTGTTTGCAGTGTCAAGAGGCCCCAGCACACTCATTCTCCCTCCCTCTCTCCCTCTCCCCCCCTCTCTCTCCTTTCTCCCTCTCCCTCTTTCCTTCCCCCTCTCCCTCCCTCTCTCTCCAAATAAAAAATATATATTTTTAAAAAGTTGCATCTAGCGCTGGGGAGATGGCTCAGCAGGTTAAGAGCACTTACTGTAAGGCCTGAGAGGACCTGAGTTCAATCCACAAACATATAAGCAACTGGGCACGGCCATGCACAGCTGTGACCCCAGTCCTATGAGAAGCAGAGACCAGAGAGTCACTGAGGCTCACTGCTCAGCCAGTCTGATCAAAACCAGCAGCTCTGGGCTCAGTGGCAGACTTCAAAGAAAACAGACAGAGGAGGGATCGAGAGTACTTAATGCTCTCCTCCAGCCTCTGCACATGTGTGCATGGCACACACACGTGCATACACACAGAGAACCACAGAGTCCACACACATGTGTACGCATGTGTCCAAAGGTTCTGCCCACATGTCTCTCCTCAGACCAGGGAGCCTGCCCCCTGCAGGTGAGTCCCGGCCCCTAGCAGCCTCCCTCCCTGCACAGCCCAGTGATCCAGGCACATCACCTCTCGCCACTCACCATGGGTGTCAAGCACACGTATTCCACTCCCTGCTTCAAAGCCTGGTGTAGCCCCGTATCCCTGAGGCTGCTCCCCACCCCCACCTGCAACACCCCAACCTGGTGCATGCCCCTCCCATAGCCCTATATTGGGTAAGCCCAGGACAAGACAAACAGAATTCCTCCAGAGGGGCAAATCCCAAAGACAAGTAACACTGAAAGAACCATGAAAGCAACACAACCCCACCGAGATCCCTTAGTTCCTCCTATGAGAGCCACTTGGAGGAAATTCCAAACAATGAATTCAAAAGCACAATGATAATCAAGGTATATAATGAATTCAAAGAGGCCATGAATAAACGGCAGAGTGGAACGGAACCATGACAGCCACAGTTATGACTGGCGAGTGAAATTAGGAGCAGCCAGCAAGCAGCAGCCTAGGAGGTTGAAACAGCTGTGAATTTACTGATTCAATAAATTCTAGTTCAGAGCTGGAGAGACGGCTCAGCGGTTAAGGCACTTGCCTCCAGTGCCTAAGGCCCAGGGTTCAATTCCCCAGGACCCATATAAGCCAGACCCACAAGGTGGGGGCCCTGGTGCGCTCTCTCTCTCTCTCTCTCTCTCTCTCTCTCTCTCTCTGTATCTGCTTGAAAATGAATAAATAAAATATTTTAAAATAAATTCTAGTTCAGTATGGTGGTGCACATCTGTTATCCTAGCATTCAAGAGGATCGTTTGAGACCAGCCAGAGTGAAACCCTGTCTTAAAATAAAATAATTAACAAAAAATTAAAATTCTGAAAACCAGGACTGGAGAGATGCTTAGCAATTAAGGCATCTGTCTGCAAGCCAGAAGGACCCAAGTTCGATTCTCCAGTGTCCACGTAAAGCCAGATGCACAAGGTGGCGCCTGCATCTGGCGTCTAATTGCAGTGGCTGGAGGCCCTGGTGTACCCATTCTCCTCCCTCCCCCCCCCTCTCTCTCTCTCTCTGTCTCAAATAAATTTTTTTAATTACTTTAAATTTATGGAAACTATTCCAACATTGTGAACAAGCATGAATGTGCCCATGCTTTGGCATCTCTCACTCGTACACAGGTCACGTGACCAGACTGGCTCGAGATCTCCTATCCTTCAGTCTACATCAGCCAGGACACAATGTGGGGCTAATCTGGCCCAGCCTCCCCCAAACCCCGGCTCACCAGTGCTATCTTGTTGTCGGTGCTCCTTTGCTGCTCGTAGGCCATATCACAGATGACACACAAGGCCGTGCCCAAGCCTCTGGTCAGGGGCAGGTTGGGGTCAGCTCCCTGGGACAGAAGCTCCTTCACAACCTGGACACAGACAGGCTCCTCAGTGGCCATCCAGGGCCCTGTCCATGGATCCCTCTTACAGGCACCATTGCTGTCACCTCCCACACAGGACCCACTAGGTGGGAAGATCACACGGCAGGGTCCTTAGGGAGGGGCTGGGATTCAAATGCAGTGGCTCTGGTAGGTTCTTGCAGCTGTGCAGCAGGTGCTCTACCAGCCAGAAGCACAGCCTCTCGGCCCCTTTGCTCTTCCTCCTCTACCGACCTTTTTCCTTCACAACAAGTTCAGTACCTGAAATTGTGCCGCATGCTGGTGTATGGTTGGGCTCCCCAGCTACAAGGACTCTATTTTTATTCAAAACCTACTATCCACATGGTGCCCGTGAAAGACACTCGTAAAAAAGGTTAAATGAAAGGATGGGCATGTCGATTGTGGCTGGATGGATAAGTGAACAGGGGAAGCAGGCCTGATGGGTGGATGGTGAAGCAGGCTGGAGGGTGGGTAGATAAACAAGTGGATGAATGGTCATCCACAGCAAGCACAGCTGCTGGTGGGGGTGGGGAGTGGACGCAGAAGCAGTGTGGGGACCCAGCTCCCCGGGGACAGAGAGGCTTACCAGGTCATTCCCACTGGCGATAGACAGGGAGAGCGGGGAGTGACCACTCCACAGCATGTTGGGATTTGCTTTGTGGGAGAGAAGGAGCCGAACTGTGTCCCTGGCACACTGGGGGAGAAAAGTCAGAAACATGTCAAGTCGCAGAGGCACTGTGCCCAAGAAGCCCCCCACACTACCAAATACACGGATGCCATGAATCCAAGCCGGTCTCTCAGCTGCCTTCTCCTCACACCAGCTTGCAACAGAGGCTGCTCCACACAATGGGGTGTGGGGCAGGCGAGGTGGGGTGCTAGGCAAACGAGAGGGACAGCAAGCTGGTTTGATGAGAGGCACTGAGGCATCAGAGCTGCATTAGGAGAGTTATTAGCGGCACGCTGGGGTCTCGAAACCAAAGCTTTAGTTCCAAGGACCAGAGGACTCCCTTTGATGGCTTTCTGAGGGTAAGGGGCGCACTGGGCACAAGCTACTTGAGAGGGCATGGGAGGAGCGTGGAGACAAAGAAGGCTTCTGGTCCTTCAGGTCTCTGACGGGGAGGAGCTGTTTGCTCCATACACATCCCTGTTCCTGCTCCTACCAAAGATTAGGGTTAGGGGGAGGCAGGAAGGCACTAGATAAGACTTAAAAAATGTCGCCTTGGTGCCTACAGCAGAGTCAGATAGGTGTGGCTACCTTGGGAACGGCCAGCATCTGGACTTTGAAAGTGACAGCATTTTCTTTTTTTCTTTCTTCTTTTTAATTTTTTTTTTTTTTTTTTTTTTTTTTTTTTTTTTTTTTTTTTTTTTTTTTTTTTTTTTTTTTTTTTTTTTTTTTTTTTTTTTTTTTTTTTTTTTTTTTTTTTTTTTTTTTTTTTTTTTTTTTTTTTTTTAGTGACAGCATTTCTAACAGATGGATCTCAGACTGTGACGTATGGAAAGTGAGAATCACATGACCATGTTGCAGGGCCTATCGAATGGCAAGAGTGATGAAGGGACATTCCTTCGCCTTGTGCCCAGGACTGCTGACACATGGTGACCTCTCTACTTCCCTCTCTGTAGGGAATTTTCTTCCCTCTCGCTTCCACACTGCCACTCTGCTAAGACTATTGTCTCAAGACACGGTAGACCCTGTGGGCTGAGGACTCACCTCTATGCCCAGTCCTGTTCCTGTGACTTAAGCCAATAAGGTGCCAGAAGAAGCCTGCTGAGGGGCTCTTGGGAAAGCCTGACAGTTAGATATGACGGATGACTTCAGCCTCTGCCCTCACCACTGACTTTCTCTTTGACAGTCTCGGTTAAGAGTCTCCTGACTGTCCTTCTGTGTCTTTTCCAAATCTGAAATCCATACATGAGTAGAAAAGTATTACATTCAAGCCAGGCTTCACACCAGTGGGGCCTTGGGCAGCTTGCTTTTACAGAGGCTTGCTGCCCTGCTCTGTGGGCCCATGGCACCCTTTGTGGAGCTCTGGCCAGGGGGGTGGCTCCTGGGTCCATTCCTTCTCCCCTGCCCTCTGAGGAGCTGACCCAAGTCTCTGCCTTCCATCTCTATCTGGCCTGCTCTAGCATCACCCGTACGCCTGTGCTCACACCCTACGTGCTCCTCCACATAGCCTCCTATGGGAAGGGCTCCACCCTGAGCACAGGCACACTGCCCTCCTGTGGGCCTGGAGGCTGGTCATTGCCCATCTCATAAGCAGCTTTATCTGTGTTCCATGGCCAGGCTGAAAAGGGCAAGACTCTGGGCTCTTGGCTTCTTCTGAGTGGTTTCTGCACCCACCCTGCTGGGAATGAGTCCTAAGGCCGATGGGAGCAAGTGAGGGACACTGCAGGGTTGCCAGGTAACAGGTGATCAGCAGCCCCAGAACAAAAGCGATTTTATATGGTGGTCCAGGCCTCGGCCCAGGTGCAGGCCCACATGTGGTCAGATCTCTTCAGTGTGTGAACATGCTCAGAGCCTTTTATGTTCTGTGTTCAGAAACACCAGCCTGGGCAGGGCAGCCAGGTCCCCTTGGGAAGGTGTGAGCATTCTAAGAGCTTCCATCTCCTGCTCAAGGAGGCTCATGCATGTTACACAGAGACTCTCACACGTGTTTCTTGCAGCACCCACGAACGCACATGCCAGTATCCACACACCTGTTTGCAGACACACATTCATCACACCTGCACGTGGCTCCTGCCTGGCCAAAGGCCCCTCACACAGGAGCCCTGCCCTTCCGCATCCTCACCTGCTTCTGGCTTTCACAACCCAACCAGCCCAAGTCAGGGCCCATGGGTGGCCGCTCAGCTCACCTTCTTGCTGTCCTCCCTCTCGCAGGCCACATGCAGAGGCGTCCGGCCGCCCTCCTCAGGTACACTTGTGTGCAAGGTGTAGTAAGAGCTGGGAGGGCCTGGTTCGTTGTTGAGCTTCAGGCTTGAGGGCGGCAAGTCGAGCTGTGTGTGAATGTAAGGCTTATAAGGGGCTGTAAGTGAGCCACTGGTCCCATGCCACAGTGCCTAGAGAGGGCCATTTCCTCCCCAGACTGTGGATCTATAGTATCTTTCCCCGGAGGCCCCTGGACATCTGGCCCCTGCATCCTCCCAGAACCACCAACTCCCACAGCCTCAGAGTGCCCCGTGCCTCCTGCACAGGGCTTCCTTGTATTGAGAGCTTCACACACCCACACGTGGGCACACCCTGATAGCTTCTGCCATGCCCAGGGGCTGCATCAGGCTGTGAGGGTCACAAGGTAGCTGTGAGGGAGTTCTAAACTCAGGTGACTTGGCCTTTCATGGCTGGAATGTTTCTACATCAAAGGGGCCTGGAGGGCTCTATAGCAGAGGCTATGACAGTGTGGATTAGGAACACAAGCCCCTGTCCTCGGACCTCATCACCTGTCCTGTGCACAACAGTGCCACGGTCACCTCTGGTACCGCAGTGAAGCCCTGCCCCAGCAGGGAGCTGTCCTGTCCTGCCTCCTCCCTTGGGGCATTAGCTCAGCCTACAGCCTAGGAGATCTGGGCCCCAGAGCCCTGGGCACTACCTGCCCTGTTGCACCAGTGAGCACAGCACTTGCTGACAGGCACCAGGCCAGGGGAGACTCAGGACAGGACTGGAGTGAGAGTCCTGACCACCACCCCCACACCTCTGTCCAGCCTGGACTTCTAGAGCCCAGAGCCTTCTCACAGCCAGAGGGGCTAGTGAAAGAAAGAGGGGCTGTGGAAGGGTCGTGGGGTGCTGGGAGTGCAGTCGGTGGACACAGCCAGACCAGAATAAGCCCAGGAGAGTGAGGCTTCTGCTTGAAGAGACCAGCTGTGAGGAAATACTCTGTCGGCAGAGACAGGTCGTCGAAAGTAGCCAGTTCACCTGCAAGTGTTCTTGGGGTCCTCGGGCCCTCAGCAAGAACCCCCAAACTCTGCTGAACTACCTGACTGAACAGGTCTTTACTCATTGATTTTAATCGGTTGTTTTGTCCTCTAGTCTCCTAAGTGTGCTGGCTGGGCTCCCTCACACGTCTGGGATTGGGTTCCTGATCCACCCAGCCGCTGGCCCACGAGGAGCAGCCCCAACCAGCTCAGCTGAGCACAAAAACATGGCAGGCAGGCAAGCGAGACATGAGCATGCCCTCCCCACCCCTCCAGCCCCAGGCACAGCCGCAGGCCCAGGAGAACCGCACCTTGCTGAGCTTGTACACGTCGTCCTGGTCAGCTGCCCTGGCATCCACATCAGTGACTGTGTGGAGCAGCAGCTCTGTGATACTGACGCCCTCTTCCCCGGGAAGGGAAGCTGCGATATGCAGTGGGGTCAGGGACTGTAGCTGTGGAGGAAGTGAGCTGGGATGAGAACCAGGATCCCCAAGTCAAGTAGGTGGGGGTCCGGGTGGGGAGACCTCACTGTCAAGTCAGGGTGAGAGGCTGCTCGTCTCGCCACAGCCATCCTGGATTCCCAGAGCGCCACTCTCCTTCTCACCAGCCCAATGGATACAAGACAAGGATGTCCACGAGGGCAGAAGTAGGTGGGCGCCTATTATCAACTGAGCGTCCTTGATACATCCTGAACCCAAATGTATCCTGGTCCAACTTTTTTTTAAGCCAATGTCTGACACCTTTCTCTTACAGGGGTCTCCAACCTTTTGACGCTGTGACATGACACATCTACATCATCTACAAACATGCTGGGTTGCATATCCTGGGATGCTTGCGGTCCACAGGCCACAGGCTAGACACGCCTGTGGGAGAAGCTCTTTCCTGTCTGTGGTAGTTTTGAATGGATGACACCCCCCCCCAATAGATTCAGAAGTTTATTAAAGGCTTTTCTCCAGTTTCCTGGCTGGAGGAGGCGTCACCTTGGGCAGATGCTAGAGTCCAGCCTTAAGGTGTTTCTGAGGGTGGATCTGGAATTCCAGTCATAGATACTCAAAGTGCAATCTGAGCTCTAGGGAGCTCACTGCTGTTTGCTGGTGTGTGTTGCTGGTGACGGGTTTCTCTCTCTGTTTTGACCTGTGAAAGGGGGGTCCAGACTCTTTTGCCATCATGGAACATCCCCTGGATATGTATCTTCAATAAATCCCTTCCTCCCATAACTGTGCCTGGTTTGGAGATTCATCCCTGTGGTATGTGGCTGACCACGACAGGTTTGGTACCAGAAGTGGAGTAGAGTTGAGATGAATCTGACCGTGTGGATTTTGGTCTTTTGGAACATGTGTGCTGGAGGAAGACTGAGAGAGAACTTGCTACTTACAACTGAAGACTCCATCCAGAGCAGTAAGCTAAGTTTTTTTTTTTTTTTGGACTCTTCTGGTGAGAGGGTGAAAATGCTAAGTGCAGAGAAAATTATAATTTAGAGTCTTGGCTTATGAACTTTCAAGGGGGAAAGAGAGACTGCAGAGAAATTCATTGGAACTGCGTTACTGGCATCAAGGGTGGCTGCATTTTGCTGCCCAGGCCCAGAGAGTTTGATCGAGGTTAAATCCAAGTAATGGACTGATGTGCTTGGCTGACAATACGGACCTGAGAATTTTAAAAATTAAAGTTGGAAAAATTCAAACAAGTTTTACTGGCAGAGACTGACTTTAAGTTACTAAAGTTGCTCCTGTGAACACATCAGCAATCCTGAAGAAGACAGACCAACTGCTTTACGCTGAAACAATGGAAAGCATGCCAAAGGTGTTTCCACCCAGAAGGACTGAATGATGGACTGTGCGAACTCTTTTAAAAGGAGGAGATAGCTAAACTTGATCTTGATCTTCAAGGTTTATTTTGCCTCTGAATTGACAACATGGTTGTGTCACACATACCTGGATTGCTTTCGGAAGCATGAGAAATACATGCATGGGGTTCCAGGGGACACTGCTGAGATACAGTACATGGAACAGGACGTGAAGTCCCTGATTGGCCAGGAAAGCCATTGGAAAGATAGACTGTAGTGTGTATAGAGACCTAACGATGTTTTAGATCTACCAGCACTGTACAACGGCTACCACGGAGTGCAGCTGGCTTGCTACGGATGTTTTCCCCAGCTACTGAGCCAAGTTGGAGGGGCAGAATTGGAAAATCCAGAGACTGTCAGTCCTGGTTGTAATCTCAGACTTAAACTAGAGAAGTTTGATGTTTACCTAATAGTTGTTGAGTTTACATTGGTATAGTTGTATGAGAATATTACTGAAATATGGAAAATTACTGAAGCAGAGTTAAGCAGGGCTTTTGTTTGAGAACTGTAAACAAACAAGGTCTTTAAACCCAGCGAAGTCTTCGACAAGATAAGAGAGGAATGAGGGTGTTCGCTACCGGGTTTATGCCACTGCTTGTTGGGATTTATGGGACGTCTGCACCTCCTGGAACCCATTGTGAATCTCTATTTACACTCGTGCATTTTGTGACTTGACTTGTTTGTTAACTTGCCATGTACACATCTCTCTCTGTAACTGAAGTATAAAGCCCCTTGCAATCTAAGGTTTGGGGTCAAGTGCCTTTTCAGGGTGACCCAAGCTTTTGGTCTGCTAGTGTAAAATAAACTCAGTCTCCTCTAGCTGTCACAGTTTTGTCTCTCATTGGCACAGGGTGTTTCTACTTCATTATGGAGGCCCCAGTGAGATAGGACTGTTGAACCCCGTTTTTGGGTGAAGGAGGCTGCCACTCCCAGCCTCTGCAGCCTGCTGAGGCCCTTGCAAGCGGACACCCCAATGTCATTCCTGGGGCTCTTTTCCAGGAGGCCAAGGAGAGAGACTGCAGAGCCTATCACTGGGCCACCGATCCAGTGGAGAGAAACGGGAGTCTGGAACGGCCTTCTGGACTAGGTCAGGCGCCTCTGGTAGCCAGAGAGGGTGTCCATGTGGGCTGATCGTCCACAGGGAGTGTAGAGCTGTCCTCGAAGTTGTCCCAAGGTGACAGCCCCCCTTCCATCTGAGACTGAAGTAATCCTGGTCACCAGGTCTCTAGCTATCCAGGATTTTAGTGGAAATTAGACAGGGAACAAACTGTTTGAGCTCTGGGTGACTGCGTATGAATGAGAGTGAGTGCACAGCCCACTTTACCAGTTCACTGTTTCCACAACCCAGGTGGGGGGGGGATCCAGCAAAGTCTACAGAGTCTGTTTGGGCCCCAACCTGTGGTTCCACTGGATTCATTTTACCTAAGTGGGTACTCACCTTCTGTAATAGAAGGCCGACCTAATATGGGGCTTCTAGGCATGTTCCTAAGGCATGACTCCTCAAGCCAATGTGTGAAGGAGAGGCTGGTACTTCCACCTCCTTCCTGTGCACACAACACACATCCTAGCCACATAGAAAATTCCATCATTCAGCTCAGTCAGAGTTTCTGACCATGCTTCAGGCCATGCCAAGCAATTTCAAAGCAGGTTTCACAGCTGGAAACTATGGTATCAAGCTGAAATGTTCCAAGTTAAAAATCTTGTGACTGGCTGTCCTTTGATGTTGGGTGGCCACCAGAGGGCAACCTCGACTTAAAAATCATCAACAGAGTGACAATTTTGTGTAGGAGAACCAGCCAGGATGGCCAGATCAATTCCTATTTATAGATACGTGGCTCAGACTTGCAGCTTGCCCCCCAGATTGGCTTCATTTCCACACAGCATAGAAGCCAGAGGCTTTCCTGTCGGCTGGTACATCTAGACCAAAGGGGACACTGAAAAAAACTCCGATTCTCCAGGCCCCAGAGCAGGACCCTGAGTTGTCCCCTTATCTTCTGCTGGCTCCCTCCCTGACCCACTCAGAGCCAAACCGGCCTCCTCCTCCTCTTCCTCCTTTTCTTCCTCCTCCTCCCCCCTCCTCCCCTTTCCCTCCCTCTCCTCTTCCTTCTCCTCCAGCTAATATTTACCCACCTCTGCCTAGAACTTGGCCACGGGAGACATCCCCTGAGATGTACCCACAGCACTGTCGGAGGACCCTCCCTCTGAGAAGTGAGGAAAGTCCCGGCTTGATGACAAGGAAAATACATTTCTCTTGTGTCTGCTCATAGAAACGTGAGGCCCCACACTCCCCAGGGCTGATGGGACTTTTGGGCAAGGCCCTGTGCAGTTTGTATATCAACCATTTACCACTACAGACCTTTTGACTTGGTGCCATCATACTCTGCCCCACTCAGAACAACCTCAAGCTATGATTGACTTTCTGAGCACCATTATGCACAGCCATCAGTCCACCTGGGACGACTGTTGCTAGCTTTTAACCACTCTCTTCACTTCCAATGAAAGGTGGCAAATTTATCTAGCTGCAAAAGCATGGCTCACCACACAAGCACCAGCCCCCACTCCCACGCGGTCAATCCTGAACAGTTCTCAGATGACACACATACAGAACACTAGACCCATTGGGACCCCCAAACCAGGGAAAGGATAAAATCCCTTGCCCTAATGAGGCAGGCAATCCAAGAAGGAGCCTGAGGGGCTACTAACTTGATGAAGGTCAGTGCCATGACCCAGAAGACAGATAATTACTCAGCCAGTTTTAAGACAGGCTTTGCGATGTGGACTGCTACTTCCCTCCATTTACCCCTGAGTCTCGAGAGCACCACTCGATGGTGAGCACAGCATTTGTTCAGCAGTTTGTCCTGGATGTGTGCTGAAAATTACAAAAGCTGGGAGGCTTTGCAGGAATGAGCACTGACCAACTCATTGACATTACATCCAACGTAGTCGCAAACAGAGAGACTGCCAAACAGGAGAGGGAAAAATACTTGGAAAAGAAGGCCAGAAGTATGGCAGTAGCTCTTCGAGAGAAGAGAGAAACTCAGAACCTGAGACTGTTCCCCACTGGGAGAAGAAACTACCACAACCCACTAGAGAGAGAAGTGTGCTTACTGCAAAAAGAAGGGTCAGTGGGGAAAGGCAGAAGTAGGAGACTCACCTGAGGACGCTCTGAGACTAGAGCGAGTGAGACTCTACCTCAAAACAACAACAACAAAGGTTTTTTAGCCTCCGCAGAGAAACAGGAGGGACCTGGGGCTTCTGGCAACCACCGCCCTGGGAGTTAGTAGCCACTGAACCTGAAGGAGACACATGGGCCACAGAGGGAGCACCAGGAAGAGGATTCCAGGGACCAGCTTCAGGAACTCGCCCATCACCAAAGCCACTGGAGCCAGAGCACCCTGAGCCACCAGCACCCAGCAAAACTGACTACAGAGCAGATTCACGACCCAGCCAGCCCACAGCCCCACTGGGAGGGAGCCAGAACAGAGGCCACACCAGAGGTAACAGGGCCAGCTAGAGTTCATTGATGTTCTTTTGCCATTCTTAAATAAGCTGGGCCTTGAAAGAGAATTTGTCACATGTGATATCTCTAGATTTATAGTGCCTTAGTGCCTTCCTCTTCTCTCTGTCTTGAGAGCAGGTTCTCACTCAGTCCCAGGGTGACCTGGAACTCAGCATAAGTCAGATATCTCAGCCTCCCAGTCAACAGGATTAAGGGTATGAGTTAACACACACCCTTAGGTAGTTAGGCTTTGTTAAGACTACCTGTTTAATCCATGGCCCTGCACAAATATCCTGTGCTGCTTTTGTTTATGTGCATATATTTCCCATTAGCATATTACACTGGTATTTTGCCCCACTCAGCCTACTAGAATATCTACATACAGGCAACTACAACTCACTGGGTCACTTCTGTGGTCACCCTGGGAGTAATATAAGAACCACACTTAACACATTAGGCTCCCACCTTAAAGATACATAACTTCTGATCCTTATGTCAAAGAATACAGCAGACGATTAAGAAAGCCAAGCATTGAATTAATTCAAGATGCAAAAATCTTGGCATTATAATACAAGAAACACAAAAACCAAGACAATATAATTCCACCCAAAACTATGAATTTATCAGAAATGACCTTCAGCGAGACTGACTTAGATGAAATGCCTGACAAAGAATTCAAAAGAATGACTTTAACTTTAACTGTGCTCAAAGAAACAGAAGAAAGAATCAAAGGAATCAAAGGAGAAAACAAGCTCCAGAAGGAGAACATAGGAAACCAACTTAGGAAATAAGGTCAATACAACCTCCCTATGTAAGGAAATAGAAATAATGAAGAATTCCGATCAGATTTGCTAGAAATGCCAAACACAGTAAGTCAAATACAAAACTCTGCCTGAGCATGGTGGTGGTGCATGCCTTTAATCCCAGCACTCAGGAGGCAGAGGTAGGATCACCGTGAGTTCAAGGCCAGCCTGAGACTCCATAGTGAATTCCAGGTCAGCCTGGGCTAGAGTGAGAGCCTACCTCAAAAAAAAAAAATCTGTAGAAAGACTCGCCAATAGAATGGACCCAGGAGAGGACAGAGTATCTGTCATAGTCAGCCACACACCACTGGGATGAATCTTCAAACCAGGCATAATTTGGGGGAGGAAAGTATTTATTGAAGTAACAGATCCAGGGGAAGTTAAGGAAAAGGCTGGCCCCCTTTTGCAGATCTATGCAGAGAGAGACTCTGCTCAGCACCTCCAAAAGCAAGCAAGCAACTCTAACACTGTAACTCACAAAACAGCAGGATTACCAGACTTGAGTTCTGGCTGTTCTTTTACATATATATCCCTAGAATTTTGCATCCAATTTAGAAATACCTCGGCCAGACCCCAGGAGGCGAGGCCAAAGTGACACTTCCTCCCGCCAGAAGGCTGGAGACAATTCACAATTATAGTAAACACAATTATAATTAAATAAATTCATAATTATAATAAATTCTACTGTGGAGACATCTATTCAAACTATCACAGTATCTAAACTGGAAGACAAGGTGGCAGAACTGGAAAGTCCAACAAAGAGAAGGACAAACTAATAGGAAGTATGAATGGGAATTTCAAGACATTCGAGGCTCTATGAAGAGATCAAACTTAAGAATTCGGGGTATAGTGGAAAGAGAAGAATTTCACTCTCGGGGCATAGTAGATATTTTCAACAAAATCATAGAAGACAATTTCCCCCACATGGGGAAAGTGGTGCCAATGCAAATACAGGAAGCATTTAGAAAAACAGACAGACATAACCAGGAAAGAACCTCTCCATACCATATTAGTATTAAACTACCGAACACACACACAGATCAAAGAAAATATATGGAAGGGAGTAAAAGAGAAATATCAAATAATGTATAAAGGCAAACCCATCAGCATTACAGCAGATTATTCAACACAAACCTTAAAAACCAGAAGGACCTGGGGTGATGTATTTTAAGTCCTGAACGATAACAACTGTCAGCCAAGATTACTATATCTGGCGAAACTATCCATCACAATTGAAGGAGAAATAAGGACTTTCCACAACAAAGACAGGCTAAAGGAATTTATGTTTACAAAGTCAGCTCTACAGAAAATACTTGAAGGGATCCTTCAGACTAAAGAGAAAAAAGTCCATACATGGGACAACAGAAAAAATCATATTCAAATAATAGGTAATACAAGGGCTGGAGAGATGGCTCAGCGGTTAAGGCACTTGCCTCCAGTGCCTAAGGCCCCAGTTCAATTCCCCAGGTCCCATGTAAGCCAGACCCATACCATGGTGGCCCTGGTGCATTCTCTCTCTCTCTCTCTCTCTCTCTCTCTCTCTCTCTCTCTCTCTCTCTCTCTCTCTCTCTCTGCTTGAAAATGAGTAAATAAAATATTAAAAATAATAATAATAGGTAATACGAGAGAGTAAAGAAAAAACAGGACAAACTACAAAAACAAGAAATGGCAAGAATAAATACACACCTTTCAATGATAACTCTTAACATCAAAGGCCTCAATGCTCTGACAAAATGGCACAGATTTACAGACTGGATTAAAAGGCAGGATCCTCCTGACTGCTGTCTCCAAGTAATGCACCTCTCCATAAAAGATAGACACCTCCTTAAGGTGAGAGGATGTAGAGGAGAAGAAATAACAAAGATTAGGACAGAAATTAATGCAACAGAAAACAAAAAAAAAATACAAAGAATCAGTGAAACAAAGAGTTGGTTCTTTGAAATGATAAACAAGACTGATAAACCCTTAGCAAATCTGACAAAAGAGAGAAGAGAAACAAATAAAATTAGAGATGACAATGGCACCACTATAACAGACACCAATGAAATTCAGAAAAGCATAAGGACGACTTACTTTAAGAACATATACTCCACCAAGTTTGAAAATCTGAAAGAAATGTATTATTTTCTTGATTATATATGACCTACCAAAATTAAATGAAGATGAGATAAACCATTTAAACAGACCAATAACAAGCATGGAGATCCAAGCAGTTATAAAAACTCTCCCTGATAAAAGAAGTCAAGACCGAGATGACTTAGCCATAGATGATTACTAGAAAAACTTCAGTGCCAGGGATGGGATACCTTCCAGTGAGTTGTTGGCCAGGGAGGTTCCTGAGTCCCCCAAAACATTTCAGGCCATTGCCAAGGCTCTTGGTTGCCCACCAGAATGAGATGGTAAGACCCTATTGCTGAAGACCAAGTATGCTTGGGCTGCAGGTCACTGAGAAATCAAGCTGGAGCTGAGCTGGAAACCTCTTCCTTGTTAACCAGGGAAAGAAAGCTGGAAAAGGCTATGGCTGCCTGCAGCCCTATGGAAGAGAGAAGTCATCAATGGTGGTGAACAGCAGTGGACCTTGCAAGCCTTAAGACTGGCCAGCCAGGCCAAATGTGCCAACTGGGGCAGCATGTCTATCGTGGGGGAAAACAATGGCTCTCTAATTGGACTGGAAGCCTACTCCATGGGAGGGAATACATGCCTGGTACCAAAGACCTAGTCAAAAGCCTATGATGGGGAAGGTCATGAACCCTAGGAGAGTAATGTCTGCTGTTGTCTGGCTCAATACTTGTATTAAGCCCACCAAATTGCCTTATAAGCACTTTTTTTTAAAAAAATGAGCATAGCCTTGTAATAATGCTGCTCTCACTTTTGTCTAGAGAAGCTTCTCTTTTTCAGATGGTGGTGACCAACTGGGATAACTCAAAAGATACCATAGTGCTGAGAAGAAATCACCGTGGAGTGTTCATCACTGGGACATCTCTGTAACTTTCCAAGGCTTTAGTTATTGCAGAAGAGGTAGCAGAAAGACTGTAAGAACCCAATGAAGGGCAGGACTGCTTACAGCATAAACTTCCAGACACAAAATGGCCTCAATATTCATGACTTCCCGGTGCCTGATAATGCCTACACGTAATGGGAGGAAAAGATGATGACACCTGTGATGGTTAGGTTTTGATGTCAACTTGATCTTTTTAATTATCTTGGGTGGGTCTCTGAGGATGTTTAACGGAAGGCAGCCTCTCAGCAAGGGGCAGGATGTAAAGAAGCTGGAAGTAAACATCCTTACCTGTGTGGGCCATGCAGAAAGGAAATTCCAGAGACCCAGGAAGCCATTAAGTCTGGGGAAGAGTTGCAAGACCCCACCCTAAGCCTATATAATGGAGAAGAAATTCTCTCCTTGCCCTTAGCCTGTTCCCTGTTCTGTGTGTGTGGTGTAGGTGATGGGTTTTTCTCTCTGCTCGGACCTGTGAAAGAGGGCTGTTACAGAACTTCCCCTCAATCTGTAGTTTCAATAAATGCTTTCCTCCCCCAAATTGTGCCTGGTTTGAAGATTCATCTCAGCGGCATGTGGCTGACTACAACACCACCAAAACAAATCAGATTCTAATTGAGAGGGGGAAGAGATATGAGGGAGGGTGGGGAGTGAATCATAATGGTTTATGGTCTATAATTATGGAAAAGATCAATAAAAAGTTAAAAAAATAGGTCACTGGAAAAATGAATGTCGAGGAAGGAAGCGGAACAAAGACCATCCTGAAAGGACTCCCAGAACTGGGAAAGAGCTCAGCCAGCTTCTGTAGCAGCCACCAAACCAACCCAGAGACTAGAGACCATGAATGGGGACTCGGGTCTGACACTGAATGAAGGCGAATGGACTCAATTCAAATTAGCCAGCAGGAGCCCATGGTCTGAATAGATTGGGCTCCTTCAGGCAAGTTCCATAGATTACAAACCTGACCCCCTCCCTTTGAATGGGAGTTGTCTCTAGCTAGAGTTCAAACCTAGATGCTGAAACTGATTGATCAGGTATGGAACAACCAGCTGTCTCTCTGACGGACCTGGCCGAGGTCTTAAGAGTCACTAAACCAAAGTCTAGTCCTCTTCTCTCACACACATGGCCTAGAAGAAGGACCTCTGACTCTTCAGGGGCCTGGTAAGGTCTCCCAAGCCCTTACCAGGTGGTGAGGAGCTGGATGTCTTTCCCACGTGAACCTTCCCTTCTCATGATCTTTCCTTCTTCAGCTTGTTTGGCTGAGCAGCACAAATTATGACTAAACCCTCTCCCACGTGCTCTCCCCACACTGGTGGCTGGAGATCTCTGTAACTTCCCATTTTCTTTTGAATAAAGTCTCCCACTATACCTTATCCTCTGGTGGTCTATAATTTTAATTCCTTATAGAGAAGAATTTGGGTACTCCTTAAGTTCTGAGGGGCATTGGAATTAGTTGGGCACTCTTGCTTTTAAGTTCTAATCCCCAGCTCCCCTGTTACAGGGCAAAACATGGAATTTATATTGGACACTGGGGCATCTATCTCAACTCTGACCAGCCCCACTGGGAAACTTCCCAAAGACTGTTACCATCATGGGGGCAACAGGGACTGCCAATAAATATCAGTTTTACAAGTCACGAGAATGCTCAATAGGAGGCAATTGAGTATGTCATTGATTTCTTTATGTGCCTGAAGCCCCAGGACCTCAACTGGGCAAGGACTTGCTACCCAGACTGGGCACTACAGTAACCATGGATGTGAGCCCTGCAGCTGGCTCTGACCCCTACCAGTGTTAATGATGGAAGTCCACGCGGAGGAGGAGTGGAGACCTCACCAGGACACGAGTAGAGAAAGGACAAGCATTCACTGGTACTTGGAGTGATTTCCCCCAGTCTGGGACACACACGGGGGAAATGGTCTTTCCAGAGGCCATCCACCCGTACTGGTAGCACTAAAGCTGGGTGCCATCCCAGCGAGACAGAGACAATATTCAACTTCCATGGAAGCTCGGCTTGGGATAGCCCCTCACATCAAAAGACTTAAAGATATGGAAGTCTTAAAGGAGACTCACTTTCTGTGGAACAATCCCTGCTTCTGGTGGGGGAAAAAAACACGGACCAGCCATTCAAGACTTGCACAGGGTCAACAAGGCCAATGATACTCTGCACCTCACAGTCCTAACCCGTACACCCAGCTAGGCCTGATATCTCCAATGGCAGCAATCTTCGTGTGCTTAGATTTAAAGGATGAGGCTAGGTGAAGCAAGCCAACCCTTGTTTGCTTTTGAATGGGAAGCTCCGGAGACGGGTTCCAAGGGGCAGCTGACATAGACCCACTTGCCCCAGAGGTTGAAGAAATCCAACTATTTTTGGGGAACCACTAGCTAAAGACTTAGAGAACTGTCAACCCTGCTGGGTGCATAATCTTGCAGTATGTGGATGATATGATGCTTGCAGCTCCCACAAGAGAGATCTGCAAGCAGGGCACTGAAGAGCTACTATGTTTTCTATAAGAGGCAGGCTCTAAAGACTCAACGATGAAGGCTCAGATCTTTGAGGAGGAAGTCACCTACTTGGGGTATCGTCTCAGCTGGAGACAGAGGAAACTTGGGGAAAAACCAATCACATGATACCCATACTCCAGGATGAAAAACAACTCAAGAGAGTTCCTGGGGGTTGGCTGGGTTCTGCAGACTTTGGATTCCAGTGTTCTCCACCATTGCTAAACCTCTCTATAGTGCTCTCGGAAGGCCCGCCATAGACCCACTGAAAAGACTGAGTGAGGCTCCTTCACTGGCTCTCCCAGATGTCACCTGCTCTTTTGACCTCTATGTCCATGAGAAAGGGGGGTTGGACTCAGAGGCTGCATCATGGAGTAGGCCTGTAGCACACCTGTCCAAAAGGTTGGACCCCAGGCTCCAGGTGCTAACAGCTACGGTGGCTCTAGTTCAGGAAGCAGATAAACTGACTTTGGGACAGAGCATTACTGTTAAGGTACCATATCAAGCCACTTCATTGTTAAATGGGACAGCTAGCCACTGAATGGCTGGAGAACGAGTCGCCCAGCATCAGGCTATATTGGGGGGAAACCACCAGATTATAATGGAGGTTATCTGAGCCTTGAATCCAGCCATGTATTTACCAGAAGAGGAGGGAGAGCCCCTCTATGCCTGACCAGACTTAAAAGATGAGCCACTTTCTAATCTAGATATGGAACTCTTCACTGATGGGAGCAGAAATCTGTAACAGGGAGAATATCATATTGGATATGTGGTGTGTGCTGCAGATCAGATTGTAGAGGAGGGATGGCTGCCAAACCACTGCTCTGCTCAGAAGGCTGAAAGAGCACTTTACCTAGCAGAAAGAAGGGAAATGTGTTACTATTTACTCAGACTCTCAGTTTACTTTAACCACCCTGCATATTCATGGGTGATTTGTTGAGAGAGAGAGAGAGAGAGAGAGAGAGAGAGAGAGAGAGAGAGAGAGAGAGAGAGATCCTCACCTCAGGAGGTGAAAGAGATTAAAAACAGGGACCAAATCCTCCAGCTTTTAGGAGCTGTAAGCACTTCCCCCTCCCACCCGAGCCATGGCAGTGGATGCTGGTGAGTTCACACAAGGGACCAAGACAGAGTGAGTCAGGGAAACCAGCTAGTGGACCGGACTGCCAAACAGGCAGCTCTCCAAGGAAAAGTGGTCGAGAAAATCTGCTTCACACTTCCAATATTTCCAGAACAAACTGGGCACAGTGTGGAGGAGAAGAGGAAACAATCGGACAGGGAGCTACTGAGGACTTGGAAGGCCGGCTAGGAGGAGAGATAAGGGTTCCTGATAAAGCCACATAGAGCCCGGTTCGGCAGGCCCATGAGATGACACACCTGGGGAAAATGGCTTTACAGGACTTAGCCTGCCTGCCATGTTCACAAAACAATCCAGAACAGGAGCTCAATGCACCGATCTTAACACAAGGAGACAGAGTTTCATGAAATGCATGCTCTTCTGCTCATATGCACGTACACATGCAGCCCAGGCCCTGCTCTGTGGATCTCCAGGCTCCTGATGTGAGACTGGAGACTTATTTTCCTTCTGTTTTCTCAAGTTTGGTGCAAACTAATCTAACCACATGAACTGATACAAGACTATGCTGAGCTTTTGTGTGTGTGTTTTGTTGTTTGCTTAGAAGGTTAATGTGTGGTGTGTGTGTGTGTGTGTGTGTGTGTGTGTGTG